>JAODAL010002336.1:0-198988 GCA_025379985.1 Phyllomedusa bahiana
TCCCCTCCGATAGGCTGCCGCACTGGTTGCTATAGCTACAGACCTGTTTAATCTCTCCTGATAGGCCGCCAGCGCTGGTTTCTATAGTTACAGACCTGTTTGATCTCTCCTGATAGGTCTGTAGCTATAGTGACCAGCACTGGCTTTCTATCAGGAAAGATCAAACAGGTCTGTAGCTATATTGACCAGCACTGGCAGCCTGTTTGATCTCTCCTGAAGGCTGACAGTGCTGGTTGCTATAGCTTCAGACCTATCAGGAGAGATCAAACAGGTCTGTAGCTGTAGCGACCAGCACTGGGCTGTCTATCAGGAGAGATCAAACAGGTCTGTAGCTGTAGCGACCAGCACTGGGTTGTCTATCAGGAGAGATCAAACAGGTCTGTAGCTATAGCGACCAGCACTGGCAGCCTGTTTGATCTCTCCTGAAGGCTGACAGTGCTGGTTGCTATAGCTTCAGACCTATCAGGAGAGATTAAACAGGTCTGTAGCTATAGCGACCAGCTCTGGCAACCTGTTTAATCTCTCCTGATAGGCTGCCAGTGCTGGTTGCTATAGCTACAGACCTGGCTTCTACTTCAGCCTAGTAGAAGCCATCGGTGGGTGATTTAGAATATCAGCTTCGTATTCAAAACTCTGCTCGTTACTCTGACATGAGAGCAGGAGAGGTTTATCTAATGTCCACAGAAGCTTCAGAGCTAAAGTAAACAAAAGAAATTAGGGTCTGCTCACATGGCGTGTTGAGTCCGTGTGAACATACGTTTTTAGATGCGTGTCTGGATCTGTCTAGACCCGAACACGCATCTGACAATGAGCAGTATGATTTTACACTGCTAGCAATGTGAAACATGTATCGGCGTGTTTGGAGTCGGGGCTTTGGCTTGCCGACTCCACAGCCCTGGTGTGAACAAGTCCTTAGTCTCCTTTGTTTGTTAGATCAGATAACAGTCAAAACTGCTGACAGTTCCGTTTGCCGACCTGTGTGATGAGAGAGGCTCTTTTTGTCTTTGAGCCGAAACGTTGCACACTTGTACTCTGGATTCTTAATAAAAGGAACATTATGCTGACGTCCTTTTTGGATATTTGTTTACTTCAGGTGAGGGCTGGGCTACCTTGCCTACGGACGGTCTGTTGCATTACAATGTTCAATTTTTGGGGGAGGAAATGAACTAGGACTTCATTGCTGACCGGCCGAATTTTCTATTTGCGACCTGTGTGATGGACGTCATCCCTGCTATCAGATAAGACGAACAGCAGAGAGAGCAGGGCAGAGGAGGTCGGTGACCTAGACAAACCTGAGCGCACTCAGAGCTGATAAACTCACTTTTATCTCGTCAACCAAGAAAAATAAACCAATATATTTGGTAAAAGTCTTCATTTACTGTTCCCTACATGTTATAAGCTAATCCTTGTAGTGAGACAAACCCTTATATTTTGTAAAATTTATTTAGGGTGGTCGTGCACTGATTAAAATAGGCCCATCCTCGCCTCCCCACACACCTCTGTTCTCCCAGTTCTTGTATTGACTTCTCACTGCTGCACTGGTCACTTATCATTGCCCAATGCCACCATTTGGACTTTTCTCCCAATGACGAGACCTTGTCATGTACCTAGCAGACTTGGGGAAGAGGCGGGGGCCAAATTGGGAGGAGAAAGGGGTTTTTTCTATTTTACCAACACTCTTAAAGGGGTTCTGCCACGAAGTAAAATTGACGTGGGAAGCTTGCAAATTAAATCATAAACATTTTCACCATTCACATTTTTTAAAAATTCTGCACTGTTTTTGTTTTAGCGCTCCTTAGGATCCATTGTTTACAGCTCGTCCCGGGGGATACGCCCAGGCTGAGACTCCTCGTCCGGCCACATGCTCAGACACACTTCCCCCTCCAAAGCTACGATTTTCAAACCCAGTTCTGTCATTCTACTCCTACCTCTGACTCCTCAGTAATTAGTAAAACACGCAAAAAAAAAAAAAAAAAAAAAAAAAAAGAAACCTTAATAAGACATGTGCATTGAAAAAGAGAAAAAAAAAACCCACAGGTTTGATTCCACGGAGAGACCTAGGGCCTTTGTGCGTGACAAAACCCTGAGCTACATTGTACACTCACAGCTCAATAAAAAACCTTTCTTTGACTAGGAGAGGAAAGGCCTGTGATGTCATCCTGCAGGGTCACATGATATGAAATCAAACAAATCACACACGCCCCCTACTGACACACAGAGCTGAAGAGCTCGATGCAGGAGGTATGAAATGAGATTGTGGCAGAACCCCTTTAAGTAGCAAATGTAAGAGAAGGTCTTCAGCACTTGCTTGTTGTATCCGTGCTTTATTAGTAAGGCTACCCTGTTTCCCCGAAAATAAGACCTAGGCATTTTTTTTTGGCCTGCTTCTGCTGATGTTTGGTGAATGAAATTTTCAACATGTTGATGTTTTGTTCAACAATAAATGTAAAATTATTGTTCTTTAAAAAAAAAAACATCCCCTAAAAATAAGTTTTAGCTCGTCTTTAGGAGCAAAAATTTTACTAGAAGACATTACTATTGCTATAATATTACTATAATATAATATACAAGTCTTATTTTCGAGGAAACGGTATGTGCACAGGGCATTTTCTGGGTTGGTCTTTTACCGCGTTTTATGCGCTGGATAAAGGCCCAAAATTGGCCTCGGACAAGTTTCAAATGATTCCTCATTGAATATAATGTAAAATACTCCTTGTCGTTCACATGAAGCGCATTTCACGTATTTTTCGGACGCAATTATGGCCGTAAAAATAAGCGACGTCAATTCTTGAGGTGTTTTTCGCTTGTAAAATTCCCATGGGAAACAAGGGGATTAGGATTTTTTTTAAAAAAAAACGCTTAAAAATAAGCCTCTAAATCAGGCATTTTTTTAAGGGATTTGGATTCTGAACTTGAAGCGTAAACTTTTTTTTAAAAAAAAAACTGTGTGAACTCGCCCTAAGGGTATGTTCACACGGCATTTTGCAGCGTATTTGCGCTTAATACACGGCAAGATGTGCGCCGCAATTACGGTAATTCATAGCTCTGAGAGAACTATGGATTACGCCTCATCTCGTGGGAGCGCCACGCCTTTCTCTATATTAAAGGCTTTGCCCACCTCCTATAAAATCCTAGCAGCTCTCAGGCCCCAGGACAATAAGTAATGTTATGCTCCCCTTCTGTTGCTCCTCGTATAACCCCTTAAACCGAACGCCTGAAAAGTAGTTAAAGGGGTTGTCTCGCTACAATGATTGGGTTTTAATTAAAAGATCTTTAAAAAACAAGCAGCTTTGCAATATATGTTCATTACAAATGTCCTACTGATTTTGAGTAAGCCCTGTTAGTAGTAGTACATCAGCTTCTAAAATGTCTATAGCAGCCGACCTGTTGATACATCCTTATCTCACTGGCTGTCAGGTCTGTATGACTCATACAGGTCAGAGCAGAGAGCCCCTCCCCGCCCAGAATGCTTCTGTAGTGGGGGGAGGGGGAGGGGTCTGGCTTCTGTGCTTTCTGCCTGGATTAACCCTGGGGTGTGCCTGCTTCCTCCTGCTCTCTACACAGATAGATGTGACAGCAGTGACCCTGTGTGTTTTCTATAATCATGATGTGTCTGTGGACTGTCACTATAGTAATAGAACAGATAAGGCATGTGAATACTTAATGCTTGCTGTACTAGTGAACATCCTGAGTAAAAGTAACACTTCCCAGCTGCCCTGTGTCTGTTCTGAAATGTAAGCTAAGCAGGGGTATAGAACACTTGCATCCCCCCTGCCTGGGTCCAACTCTCCTGTCTCCTGACTGTGGTGACGTGCAGCATGGGCTGCAGCAGACCTTGGCAGGCACACAGAGGGTTAACTCTGGCAGCAAACAACCCCCCCCCCCCCCCCCCTCCCCCTTACTGTATAGAAGTTATGAGGAGAGCTTTCTGTGTGCTGAGGGGCCCCTCAATTCAACTCCCAGCCACAGACAGAGGCTGAAAGCTTTTAATGAGACAACTCCTTTAATGACCAGAACATTTTTTTAGTTTTTGCCTCCTCGCGTTTCAACAGTTTAACTTTTTTATTTTTTTTAAATGACGCAGTTGGATGAGGCCCTCGTTTTATTTTTAGACAAGTTGTACTTTATGGGGGAATAGTTTAAGTTTACTTATAAATAATTGCAGTAATTTTATTTTTTTTTAAATATAACTTGTTATATTCTACAGGTTATTACGGCGTGTGGATACCAAATATGTGTAGGTTTTTTTTGTGTGTAATTTATGCACAATTATTTTTTATTAAATATTTATTTTTATTTTATTATTTTTGTCGCTTTTTTTTTTTTTTTTACTTCCATGAAGGAGAACTGTTTAACATTCTTTTACATTTTTTTTTGACACTTAGTAATGTATTAGCATATTCATATATGCTAATACATTCTAATCTGTGTCAGTTTGACACAGGCAGTGATTAGGACAGCTGACAGTCTGTCCTGGTCACTGGCTTCGTACATAGACAGCTCTGGGGCTTCTCTAGGTTCCCAGAGCTGACTGTGCAGCCGTTCCCCGGCCTCTGTCGGGTCACCGGGTGTCCCGATCAAACCCCACAGAGCAGGGGGAAACCCCTTTGATTGCGCTGCGGTAACGCACCGCCGCAATCAAAGGGTTAAAGCACCGAGTTGCGGAGGTTTAAAGGGGTTAAAGCTCTGCATCTTTCTAGTCTTCCGTTGACATTCTGTCCCTTCCGAACGTCACCACCACAGCCGATGATTACGCGCCTCTGCTTCCAACACCGCTCAGAGCTGTTCACCTCCGAGCAATAATGTAAATCAGTAGCACGTGACCGCTAGAGGCAATCATCGGCCGCGGGGGTGATGTCCACATTCAGAATGTCAACAGAAGACTAGAAAGATCACTACAGGAGTAGTCATTCAAGCCTCTCAAACAATCCATCTCCAATTCCTAGAAATCAGGCGACTCATTAACTCCCTCACTATATTATTAACCCCTTCCTGACGGACGGTCATAATAATATGGCTCGACATTTTTTCCTCCTTGCCTTCTGAAAGCCATAACTGTTTTTATTTTACCACCTACAAAGACATTGTTGTGTTTTTTTTGTGGGACAATATGTACTTTCCAGTAGTGTTATTCATATTACCATAGAATATACTGGGGAGCGGCTAAAAAATTCTAAGTGGGGCAAAATGTGAAAAAAAAAAAATGTGCGCAATATTTGCAGGATTTTTTTTTTTTACGGTGTTCAAGATGTGTTCTCTGTATTCTACAGGTTGATACGCATCGGCCAATACCAAACTCGTAGGGTTTCTGTTATGTTTTGGTACCGTAAAAAAAATTTCAACACTATCTATATTTGAAATTTGCGCCTCCATATAGTTAGACCGAAATCCCTTTTTGTACTAACACCAATGGAGGTCATTGTAGGGGCAATATAATATCCGTGCTGAAGTGACTTTTCAATGCTACCAAGTTTAGGAAAGACATGCGAAAGTTAGAAACACATTATATCCAAATTCTAATGGAACGTGAAATGACCAAAAAAACCTGCAATTTGGCATGATTTTTTTTTTATTTTTTCCTTCTACTATTCAGCGCACAGGATTTAAATTATGTTATATATTAGTAGATCGAGCTTTTTATGGATATTTGGGCCATACCAAATAAGTGTCCACTTTTTTTATTCATTTTTTTTATTTGTAAAATGGCGAAAGGGGAGTGCTTTCCAACTTTTTAAAATACTTTTAATTATTTTTTAACACTATAAGGAACTTTTTTATATTTTTTTTTTCAAACATTTTTAATGCACACAGAAGCATAACAAGACAAATGTTTATTGCAAATCAGCGTACATTATGCACAAATTGTAACATTATCCACTATGTTACAGAATACATATGAAACGACATATAGCATTCTGTTTTTGTCGTTTTTCTCTCCCCCCCCTCCCCTTAAAAGACCAGGAGGGTCAAAACTGCCGGCCCACTCCAGCTGTTGGGAAACTTACAACTCCCTCAAGCCCACTGTTATAGATTATACAAATGCATGATGGGAGTTGTAGTTTCCCAACAGCTGGAGGGCCGGCAGTTTGACACCTGTGCCTTAAACCAAAACCCCTCCCGCAACTGGAACCTTAGCCCCACCGGTACTCCCTTAACCTCTAGAGTCTATATCTAGTCTTTTCCTAATTACCCTTCAAGGTTGTTCCTGCATATAGTACCCTGTGTAGTTAAAGGGCTCCATCATGTCCCTTATTTCCTTTATCATAGAACGTGTTTGAAATATAAAAGGCTTCCCCACTTAGTAGGAAAGTTCTTTACGCACCTGTTCAATGTCCCCTTTCTGCTGCAATTTTTCTAAGAAGAACAAATCACTAAGTCAATCAATCAATTCTGACACCTCCGGGACCGAGATTAGATCCAGTGTCTTTAATATGCAGCGTTTTGCTGCTAACAGCATGACATGTAGCCCTTTGTCCGTCACCAATATTTCCTTCGAGTCTTCCTTGCTGGATTCCCTAACTATATAATGAAATAGAAGACTCTGGGGTGTCAATGGGATCTTAATATTCCAAATGTCCCTTATCACACCTATTACCGATCGCCACAGACGCTCGATCTCTGGGCACGACCAGAGACAGTGAATCAAATCGGCTTTGTCCAAACCACACTATGACATGCTGACAATATTCCAGAGTCCTGATTTGTAAGGGAATATTAAATGCATATATAGCCCGATGGGCAATTCTGAATAGGATCTCCCTCCACTGCAAATTGACCGCCGCCTTCCTCACTACTCCCAAGCCCTTCGAAATCTTTCGAGTAAGGTCAACGTCCTGTAATTTGGTCTCCCACGTTTTAAACATAGTCTGTCCTGTCTCCCTTGTATCGACCCTATGGATAACACCATATATCTGCGACAGTATACCCCTGGACCCCTCAATTTTACAGAGCTCCCGAAAATCTTCTGTTTCCCTAATAGCACTTAAATTGGCTACTGTGGCCTTACAGAAACTTTTGATTTGCATATATTGGAACGCCTGTTGGTGTCCCAATCCATACGTCTCCTTCACCCGATCCCAGGTCATCAGTATCCCTTCCTGCTGTGCAATGATATCCCTTAGATGTGTAATGCCTTTATCTTTCCATTTTTGGAACAAAACATTCTCCATTCCTGATCGAAATGAAGGAGTTTTCCATAACGGAAATAAAGGTGAAATTCTCGTTGGCCTCCCAAATATCTTTCGAACATGTCTCCATGTTGGCCGTGTGTCCCTTAAGATTATGCTCCCTGCTTGACCTTCGTGGATATCTTTGTACGGGAGGTGAAATCAGACATTAAAGAGAGAGGAGCTGCCAGTTGGGACCCACAAGAGTGATGATGGAAAAAGTTAGAACCCGAATGCCAATCCCTAATGTGTCCGCCACATAAGCCCGCCAGATTGTATATCCTAAGGGTCTGGAAGTTGCGCGCTCCCCCTGTCCCCGCGTGCTCGTCAAGCTTTTTAAAACTATCCTTGGTTGTTTGCCTTTCCCATAAACATTTGGTATAAGGAAGCCCCTGAGGAATTTATATCACTGGTTTAAGCAAAACCGTATATTTTGGAGTGGTAGCGCAGTCCTTCTGGCGAAACAAACCATCTTACTGATTTAATCCGCCCACCAAATAGAAAGTGGAAGCTTCATCCATTTACCCAGATCTGTCGGAATTTTTGTGAACAGTTGGTAGATAATTAAAGGTTATAAAGCCTGGCCGACCTAAATCCTATTTTTTATTCCTAGATAGGTTCCAATTGTGACCTACCACCTCTAACCCCCGAGTTCCCTCCTGTAGATTCCTCAGATCATGAACCCAGCTGTATCAATTGGCACTTACTCTTGTTTACCCGAAGCCAGATAATTCCCCAAAGTCATCCAGTGTCCTCAATAATCTTTTCTACTTTATCTTTGGGTTTGCTCAGAATCATTAATAAAATCGTTCCGCGAAGCAAACCACTTATTCCCAATCTCTCCAACCCTTTATCCCCTGGTAGATTGAGGAGTTAATAAGAAGCAACCGCCAGGGGTTCTAATGCAATGTATGAATAGGAGAGGCGACAACGACATCCTTGTCCTCGTCCCTTTTTGCAGATCTATTGGAGGGAAAGAAAACCCTGGGTAAATTACCCTTGCCTGCGGCGTCCCCATACATGCCTCCAGGTAGTCAACGGAACAATCCCCCTAACCCCTATTTTATCTAAAACGAAGCCTAGCCATTTCCAATTCACATTATCGAAACGCTTTTCCTCAGCGTCGATCGTTAAAAGTGCTTGGGTATGGGCGTCCCTAATTTACCTTTTTTCTAAAGTATTCTAAGACTGAGAGAACCGTCCTAATCGTTCATACTCCTGATCCCCCTGGATGAACCCATTGAAATGATCCCCTATTATTTGGAGCAAAACTCCGAGCCGGTTCGCCAGGACTATTAGAGTAGAGAGTTTTAACATCCTGGTTGATCAGGATATTGGGCGGTACGACTCCTTGCAGTCTGCTCTTCCCCTTCTTGTCAATACTTTTATGTACGAAGTATCCCCACGGTTAGCATGGTTTTCTTTTGATAATCTCCCCAGAACCACGCCTCAGGGTACCCATCAGGATCCCTTCAAAATTTGTTTATAGAACTACCCCTGGCAATCCGTCTGGAACCCGGGCCTTGTTAGGAGGGAGATATTTTTATACTGCGTCTAAATTCTACCCTCCTCAACCTCTGCCATTTAGGAAGTTCCTATCCGCTCTGAGAGATGGGCATATCAATCCTTGCAGAACTCTATCCCCTCCCTCTATCAATATCAAGACACTGTGTGTAAAGATCTAAATAGTAATCTCACAGTATAGTCGTTCACTCTTTTTTCCGCTTCTTTCACCACCTCCCCCTTTATTGGCTTTGAAGGCCCATGAAGCTTGTCACCCCCTCTTCCCCCCTTAGGCTAAATTGCCAATAACTTTCCCATACTTGTTCCCCAAATTTGAAAAGGAGACTCAAAATAGATCGTATATACAAAGATTCGACCCTTCTATGTTGACCAATCAAAGTCATCCCCTCGTCGCAATCCACTTTTTTCCTTATTGGTGACCAGATGGGTCCAAAATAAAGTGTATATGCCCCTCCACAGAGCTGTACTAGTCCTATCGAAGGATTTTTTCAGGATCTTTTTTTGGCTGCCATATATGCCATGATTCTGCCCCTTAGTAGCTGCCTATCCCGCGACTCCCATAATAGAACAGGGAGTCCAATGGGAGCCTCATGTTGTCTTTTGCATATTCCTCCCACCATTGGTTTAAAAAAAGATCTTTAACTGTCTTAATCCCCCAAAAGAGAGTAGTTGTTTTCCAATTAATTCTGAGGCCTCTGGAAAATTCTCTTGCAAATAGATTAATGACTGGAGAGTGATCCGAAATCACCAAATCGCCAATTGTTACTATACTACTGACTCCACCTTCCCTGTAATCTTGGTATTAGCCAGGAAATAGTCCAGCCTGGACCAATGATTTGTGAGCATTGAGTAATGTGTATTCTCTTTCTCTGCTGATTCAACCCACTCCAGTGTATCCAACAGGCCAGTATTTTCGGTCAATTTGACAGAGCAGGCTTTCCTTCCTATCCTGCCCGTTAACCCCGGCAACCCCCCCGGCTTCTTCCTATCCTCTTATTATATGCATAACACAGTAAAATCCCCTCCAAAAAAGATTCCATCTTCCTCCATATTGAACCATTTAGATTCCAAATCCCACCAATAATTTTTTTAATCTGGGCTGTTCGGGGCGTATACATTTATCAAATTAAAGGACCCTGCCGGAGATTCAACTCTCATACTAACTGGCAATATCTGCCCTTTTTTTCCGTTTCCCCACTCTGTAACTTTACAAAAGGAGAATTCCTTAATGTATCAGAACGAGTACCCATCCTTCCCCCTCACTGCTGACGAGCGCTTTCACCTCTTCCCACCCAAATCTTTTTAAAACGGAAGAAGTCTTTCTCCTCATAGATGAGTTTCTAGCAACAGGGCCAGGTCCACTTTCAAATCTTTCAAATGGTCTCAAAATGAGCATCCTCTTTTGGGGAGAACCAAAGCCTTCAACGTCCAGGATACAAGTATGACCAACAGCATCTTTAACCCTATCCCAGGATCCTAAACCTAAGACAACCAGAGAGAAATATAAACCTGTCCACCCCACGCCCCCCCCCCCCTATCACTCCCTTCCCAACCAACAAAACCACCCCAACCTCTCACAAATTTTTTTTCTTTTTTCCTTTTTTGGTTTCCCTTTTTTTTATTCAGAAGTGAGGCAAAATTCTCTAGCCTCACCCCTTTGTTCTCTTTGCTCCACACTTCCTCCCGCCATGTAGTATGCTAAGAAACCTGCACACCATCCTACTGCAAAATCGTAATATCTTCCCACCCCCCATCCCCCCCCCGGTGAGCATGTACAGTAGTTTTGGAACACTTATAAAATATCCCGACAAAAATTACATCGGGGAAACAAAGAACAGCCCCCCCATCCCCTTTTTCCCCCCAATAACCTAAAAGAACAATCAAACTCCCCAAATCGATAATCCCAACCACTCTTTCCTTTCTTTTAAAGGCAAAATACCCAAGAAGCACCACTACTACGTAACACACTGACACTGACCCTTTTAAAAGAGGAGACTCATCTCTTTCTTGGCGAGCGTTTCGTTTCCCAGAGGAGAGTCTCTCCATTACTGGTACTTGGGGCTCCCCCTACGAATTTTCGAAGGTCCCTCGGCGCCAATATTTTTCCGACCCCTTTTTGCTGACCTGAAACCCCTTGAACCAGAAATTTCCCTCAGAACTTCTAAACCTTTTCCGATGTTTGACAAAAAACGGAATCCCTACTGCTTATTTTAAACGCTGGGTACTGAAAATTAAATCAAAAATTTGCTTTTTTGGCTAATGTGGAACATACGAGAAAAACATTCTTTTCCGGGCCCTTCTCCGATATCCCCAAAAGGATATTTCGTCCCAAAAAACTGCGGGAAAATTCCCTTTAGAACGATATCTGCAGAAGTTGTTTTACTCTGCAAATCAAGATATGGGGACTATACCGCCGTGGGGGCGGAAGTGTCCCATTTTTTTTTTGGGAGACGGGGAGGCCTACCAAAATCGCCTCTCAACTCTAAATGTTTTCCAGACCCAAGGATCGGGGGATTTTTCTGAACACATTTTAGGCAGAACATTTTTGGGGGATATTTTTCTTTAAACCAAAAATTTTTGACAAATTTTTTCGCGGGACCTATTCTCAGGTCTTCGCCCTTGTTTCTCCAGTAGCCGTTCCTTAAGAAGTCTCTCAGGGAGTTTCCTCATAACTACAGGTAAATCCCAACTCCTTTTTTTTCCTCTTCCAAAAATCTCTTTTTGAGCAAAAATTTTGAGAAAACAATTTAAATTAAAAAAAGTTTCGTGACCGCCTCAGATACTGTTTTTGCAACCGCTTCCACCAAGGAAGCCATAACCCGGCTATTAATTTCGCCCCCCGCTATGGCCATAGTTTTAAAAGACAGGGCCACCCCGGGCCCTGCCTCACATTCCTCTTTACCCCGAAATTTTAAAGATCGTCCTCTCTTCAGGTGAAGGATTTGTGGCGGTGATGCATGAGGCCGCTGACTAGACATGCAGCATTAGCACTCGCTGGGGCGAGATTGGACAGCCCTTTTGGGACCTGGGAATAGTTTTTTGCATTGGGTTTTGCTTCCCAGGAAATTTGCTCTGTAACTCATCAGGTCCCATATCAAGGGCTCCGAGACTCCCTGCTTCCCCCCCCCTCAGGGAGGGTTAACGCTGTGCCCCTCCAGTCTGGCTCGTGCCCCCTGCATTCGCGCCTTACTTATTTGTGCAGGTCCCGTCCTCGCTGGATCGAGGCGCAATTTTCGGGCCGCTGTCTCCTCCTCCTCCCCGAAACACCGCCCGGGAGTCTGTGGGGTCGGAGTCCCGGGGGAGGGGGCTCGACCCCTTCGGTGGGGCGCGCATTCGGGCGATTTCCCCTTTCCCGCGGCCAAGGGGCTGCTTGTGGCCGGGATGTGACCCGACCCCCCCGCTGCCTTTTAATCCCCTTCCCGGGATTTGGGGCGAGGGCTTTGGGTGGCACTTCAAGCGCCGCATTTGAGGTCGATCGGAAAACGGGGGGGCGCGATTTCGGCGGAAGTGGCCAGCCCTCTCCATGCCGCCTTTGTGTGCGCCGGAACATGAAGCCGAGGTAGAGGACCTGGACGCATAATTTGGGAGCTGATGATTGAGATGGGATGTCAGAGAGAAATCTGGAATGCCCCACCACTGGCAAAGAAGCCAAAACACTTCTGACAGAACCACTCACAGCGATCAACCAATGTCTGGTGAGGAGATTGGCGATCCAGTTCTCCACTTCTGAAATGAAAATCACTGACAAGAACGGAACGGAGCTTTCTGCGCAACGAAAGATCCTGGACTTATCCAGGAAAAAAACGACGCTCATGGTGCCCCCCTGACGATTCAGGTAAGCCATCACAGTAGTGTTAATGGACTGAATCTGAACTGGGAGAAGAGGGGACTGATGTGAAAGCCTTTTTAAAAATGGCTTCCAGCTCTTTTTCCAGACCGTGTGAATTTATCCTTTCCGCAACAGATAAGACAAATACAGGGGAAAACAAGCAAATAGGCGTAAAATAGAGAAAAATTTAAACCCCAGAAGGGGGGGTAAAACATTTGAGCCCCAAAAACAAAAAAAGAACAAAGCAATATATTTGGAAACGTCTCATTTAGTGTTCCCCTACATGTTTAACTAATCTTTGTATGAACAACCCCTTTAATAGGGGGGCCTCGACAGCTACCAACCCTTTTTCCCCGTCTGGCTCTAGTCAGAGGAGTCCCCCAGAAAGGCCGTATCCCGGAGCGGGCCTTTAAAACCCCAATTTAATCTGTCTGGCGAGACATAAGGCGACACAAAGCACAGGGACTTCTAGTCCTCTTACAAGAACCATCCCTGCGGGATGCACCAAGCACAAGGTCCTGGGAGGTGCTAAGCTGGGCAGCAAGCAGAGATAGCAGATACACTATGGCCAAAACTATAACCTGGTGAGCGGGTCCTAGCCCATTCCGACTCTGCGGGAGTCTGCTGGGAAAACCATGCAAAGGACAAGCGGGCTAGACTGACCGCACACAAACTTTTTATGGCAGCGGACAATGGCAAGATAAGTCTCTACCAATCTAGGAGCAGGTGGCTTTGGCGCATTGTCCTTGGAAAGGGACATGGCAAACAGGGGATGCAAAGAAAGGGACAAATGGCCCAAAAGGACCAGCTTACAACACCAAAGGTGCTGTATCCTCCTGAAACAGCCAGAAGAGGCCCTGGAGAAACACCAGTACTGAATCACCGGCAAGAAAAACAGAACTGTCCGGCACCTTCTCTCTTCCTGGGAGGGGCTTGAAGACAGGCCAGAGGCAGGATGCGGTGCTGGGGACTAGATCTAAAAACATAGTCGTGGCCTGAGCTTAGGCCACATTCCTAGATTGGTGTTATGGGCTGCCGGAGACGAAAAACTACACTGGAAGGCTCCAGGGCTCCCCTGGAAAAAATGGGGAAAAGACGGCCAGTCGCACTGTGGCCAAACTGCATGGAAACACGGCAGTACCATGGCAGTGAAACTGCCATGCTAAAAAAAAGGACTTTGGCACCAATATCACCCCTGCACCATGCAGACACAGAGAACGCACAAGAACGGCACAGCCGCAGCAGCTTGCCACAGGCAAAATGTGTAAACGGCGCACAAATGGTGGCAAGGCATGTTAAAAGCTCCCAAACTGGGAAGATGGGGTGTTTACCTATCTGATGTCTTTGGGCATCACCCCTTAAGAACCACGTACCGGCTAGAGTGGGGTTACCAGAATCTAAAAGAAAACTGTGGTGGTAGTAAGTGGGGACGGGTGACAGGGGCATAATGAGAAACAGACAGTGGTGGTCTGGTTTCCCGACGCCCTTAGTTGGGATTACCGTCAAATTGGCTACCATGATGATGACCCCCCTGACAGGTGAGGAAAAACGCCATCACCTTCTGAAAGGGAAAATAAATAAAAATCATCTAAAATAAAAAATACAACAGACCTGCAGAGCAGCGTCAGTCTCCTACAGACACTAGGCTAAAACTAAGTAGCCTGGCGTCAGTAGCCCGCCTAGACGGAGCCAACAGTTTTTGTTTCTGTCTAGTGTCATCCTCTTATACCCAAGGTGCTGTGTCCCCCAATGATATTGACAAGAAACTCCGTGCTTGGCAGCACAAAATATCAGCAAGGTAACGACCCAGACTGCCAAAGGCGAATTTTTGCCTCGTGTTTATTATTATACTCATGTAAAATATTACATAAGGGACAGTGTTAAACACTTTACAGTCAGTTTGGACACCAATTCTAGATGCAGGACCCATTGCGGCCCCATGGCGGAACTTCATATGGATTTTGGTGCAGAATCTGCATCCATGCAGCATCACAATCGTTGTGAATTATATGTGGAATATAAAACATAACAGGAATTTGCACCATAACTCATATAGCATGATTCCTTCTGATTTGTGACACACACTTACTGACACTATCGAGAAAGATTCCAAGTTGAAACTGCACTGGTAGACAGGACATGGATTACCCTCATAGAATGGGGCCAGTCCACATCCAAATCCACAGAAAATTCCAACGCACAAAATTGAAACCTGCAGCAGAAACTTGATGAGTGTGACATAAGTAAAGTATAACTGTGTTGTACTATTGGATCACTGACATGTATAAGTAGTAGGGGTCAGATCGAAGAAATCAAACAAAGCCACACTCAGGTCTAATCATGGCACCATCTTTGGACATCACCAAGAGCTACCAATATGATAAGTAGATGAAAACTTAACAGAACAGGGCCACAGAAGGTGTGGAGCAATAGAAATCTAGGTTGGAACTTGAAAAAAAAGGCATCGGCAACTAGAAGAGGGTATAATTAAGCACACACAAGCATATGAGTTAAAGGGGTGTTCCCATGAAGCAAAGTATACTGCACATCTCGATGCTTAGTTAGTTGCGAGCCGACCCTTCATGAAATTAGTAGGGCAGCGCATGCAGCCATCTTCCACATTTACTTCTATGGGAGATCTGTATATAGTCGAGTGTGTGTACTGCCATAGAAGTGATGACCAGTGAGCAGTGTGGGTCATGTTCCTAGACATTAAGAGCAGTGATCCCTAAAGTAATGCTTATGGAGACAGTGGTTATTACATAAACAGCTTCCTTAGAAAAGCATTAACCAGACAGTACTCGAACTGTGTCTTCTCTCAAGCCAGTGAATAACTCTTGTTAATAAAGAACACTAGACCTTGTGCCATTATACATTTTAACAATGTACAGCACCACAGAATCAGGTAGTAGAAAAATAATGAAGATTATGATAGTAGAATAATAATATTATTCCTAATAACCAATAACTAATTATTATCCAAATAACTGCCTCACCATCAGTTGTTAGGAGTCAAACCAAATACTACTTATCACCTACCTAAAAGGTGTGAAAGAACTAAAAAGTAAAGGTCTGTCGTACAAAAAAATAAAAAAGACTGGTGCTGGAAAGCTTCTAAAATCCAGTAATTTCTATTTCTTATTACCGTACATATCCGAGTATAAGCTGAGGCACCTACTTTTGCCACAAAAAACGGGAAAGCTTATTGACTCGAGTATAAGCCTAGGGTGGAAAATGCAGCGGCTACTGGTAAATATCAAAAATAAAAAATGGATACCAATAAAATTACATAGGCAGTTTAATGTCCCCCATAGGCAGATATAGGCAGATTAATGTCCCCCATAGGCAGATATAGGCTGGTATAGGCAGTTTAATGTCCCTCATAGGCAGTTTAATGTCCCCCATAGGCAGGGTATAGGCAGTTTAATGTCCCCCATAGGCAGGTTATAGGCAGCTATATGTCCCCATAGGCAGGTATAGGTCCTCATAGGAAGGGTAC
The DNA here is from genome assembly GCA_025379985.1 of Phyllomedusa bahiana. Classification (NCBI taxonomy): domain Eukaryota; kingdom Metazoa; phylum Chordata; class Amphibia; order Anura; family Hylidae; genus Phyllomedusa; species Phyllomedusa bahiana. The sequence continues at coordinate 16,019 of JAODAL010002336.1, forward strand.
AGGCAGTTCTAGGCAGGTATAGTTCCTCATAGACAGGCTATAGGCAGGTATAGGTCCCCCTAGGCAGGTTATAGGCAGGGTTGCCGACAGTGACTTGAGTATAAGACGAGGTCAGATTTTTCAGCACATTTTTTGTGCTGAAAAACTCAGCTTATACTCGAGTATATACGGTACTTTAAAATGTAAAGACATTTTCAATATTATATGCAAGGAGGGATACATTTTGCATTCAAATTATTCTTAACAAATCCTGAAATAGTTAAGAAATAATCTACACAATAATTAAAAGGTACCTCATGAACTTTTCTGTAGTGCGCTTTGACTGAGCATAGGGAGCGGGCACTGAAGCTGCAGTCTTCATATTCACAACAGTATGCAGGCACCTTGCTATGAGTATCCAAATGTTTCCTAAGGTCCACCAGATTCTTGCAGCTATGAAAAAGCAAGTGTCAAATATAAAGTTAAAGGGGTATTCTCATCATGCTATTACAAAGAGCCTACTCTTCATAGGCAGCTTCAGGTTCACACTTCCAGGTTAGGCTGTGGACAGGTCGACAGCAGCAATGGGGTATCATCTCTGCTATTCCTAGCTGAGCCTGTAAGAGGGACATTGCTAACAGAAGGGTGTAAACAGTAAGGCAGAAGGCTACAGAGCTCTAAAGGGTTAAAGTTTGTCAGTAACTTAGATAAACAAGCTCCTGTTTTATTGGTAAGACAGCAGAGAGTGACATCACCATGGTTGGACAGGGCAGAGAGAGATGGTCATAACCTAGGAAAGCTTTTGTACACAAGCAAGAGATAAGATCTACTCTAGCTAGATAGAAGCAAAATCAGAGCAGCAATGTATCTGGTAATAAACATAAATTTACCTTTGCCTACATGTCTAAAGCTAATCATTGTTGTTAGAAAACCCCACAAAAAGAAATGGTAATGTGCGTGTTAATAAACCAAGATATTTATAATACTACAATCTGCAGGCACAAACAGTCTATAAACCCGCATCTATTATGCAATGCCAATAGGAATAAGCATCCATTTACACAAAAACAAATGCACCGACTTCAATCCCAGTTATAGCACTGTACTTGGATTTAGGTACTTTTGCGGAACATTATAGTAGGCTGTACAAGAAACTGTTCTAAATATAAACATATTGTACATGGATTGGTTGATAAATGGAGTTTTCTATTCAAGCTTACCTTCTAAGAGAATCTGCCATCCAGCATATGCTCCTTAAACTACTATAAGGCTATGTTCACACGGTGTATTAGCAGGGCGTAACTACGCCCCGCAATTACGCCGTGTGACCGGGGGCGGGGCGGGAGCGGGGGACTGAGACGGGGGCCGGCACTTCGCCGGCCAATAGACTTGAATTGCCAGCGGCGCGTATACGCCGCTAGTAATTCACATGTCAATTATCTCCCCGCCCGGAGAGGAGACGTAATCCATAGTTCTTTATGAGAACTGTGAATTACCGTAATGAATGGGCCGTGTTCGGCCCGTAATTGGCGCACTTCGTCGCGTAATTACGGACCGAAATACGGCCCATTTTAAGCCGTGTGAACATGCCTTAACAGTGATATAGATAGTGGAAAGAACTTTCTAAACATAGTCCGTGTGCTACCAATAGTACATCTTACCCTAGAAAAAGTTAGAAGTGTCCACTGAGAATATCTAAATCAGGGAAGTTTCTTGGGAGTTGAGTGACAATCCCATCCAGCTCCCAATAAGTGAGAGGCCTCCTGTGCCATCTACAGCCAGACTGAAATCTTGCATGTGCATTATAGGTTAGAATACTGGTGCTAACAAAGTGCAAACTACCATGTCTGGGCATCAATTTACCTTTGCTTTTGCATCAATTTACCATTGGTTTTGTGCAGGTTTAAATTTTGCTGAAGCAAAATTAACAGGAGGATGAGATCTAAACCAGCGCATGGTCAGGAGGAGTGTAAAATCAGTGTCCACCGCAGGTTGTTTCTATCCTGCTCCATACAAAAAAACAAAGTGCCATTTCGCTAAAAGGTGCATTCAGAGACTATGCCGGAAATAGTCAAGAAGGTGGGTATAGCAGTAAGAGGATCCACCTTATAGTGGCAGAAGCTAATTATGGGCGCTGTATACCCCAGTGTCATAAAGAGAAATTTAAGTTACAAAAACGGAACACAATGTATGAGATACAGTACAAATAAGTGCCCATCAATGACTACGAGGTCAATGTTGAGTGCAATATCTCCAACAAAGTAATATTTATTCACCCATTTCCATAGAAGAGTCTTAGTTTCAGCCCTTCCAAAGGGCCATTTCCAAGCCTCTTGTATGGTCATTGGAGAATAAATGTAACCTTTTTTTGAGGTGGTGCTGCTTCCTCCACTTGTATTGTATTACTTTCATGTAAAAGTCTTGGCATCAGACTCTTGGATGCTTTTTGCACAATGCTATGTAGCCTGCTTTTCTATATTTGGTGCCGTTTCCAGATCTAATATTTTTTATATTCCCCACAAAAATCCTTATATGAAGATTTTTGGTAGTGCCTCTCTCCATATCAATTCTTATTGTACTAAAAAGCTTTTAGAATGTAATTAAAACTGAAGCTTAAAGGGGTGTTCTTATTTCATTGATTAGCTTTAAGCATATAGACAAAGGTAAAATGGGATTTTTGTCTGCTGTAAAATCCTTTCTCGTCCAATTCATTGGGGGACACAGCACCTTGGGTATAGGCCCTTGCCTTCGGAGGGGGACACTAGGCGGATCAAACGTATTAGGCCCGTCTCGACGGCCTATATCCCTCCTGCTGACGCCAGGCTGATCAGTTGGTACAAAAGCCGTGGCCGAGAGGAGAAACAAAAGAGAAACCTAATTCCATGGCGACAAAATCGAGGGCGGGACCTGTGTCCCCCAATGAATTGGACGAGAAAAGGATTTTACGATAAGTACAAAAATCCCATTTTCTCGCTAATAATTCATTGGGGGACACAGCATCTTGGGATGTCCAAAAGCAGTCCCAGAGGGTGGGCAACTAGCAAACTTCGTCAGCAGTGACAAGCATCAGCCCACTGCTACCTGAAGTACCTTACGGCCGAGAGCTGCAGCAGCCGAGGCCAAGGCATGAGTTGGGTAGAACTTAGACGAGGTATGGGCCGAAGCCCAGGTGACAGCTTTGCAAACCTGCAAAAGCCGAGACTTGAAGCTGAACCAACCAGGCGGTCCCAACTGCTCGTGAGGAGCGTAACTATGGACCAGATCCGGCTGGCAACGGTGGCCTAGAGAACGCCAAGCCCCCGCAAGGACCCTCAGGAATGACAAAGAGGGCTGCGCGCACCTAAAGGATCCGAAAGAGGTAGAACCGAACGGCCCTGACCATGCCTACACAACGCAACAATCGTCCTCAAAGATGAGAGGACGAGGGGCAAAAAAGAGAGCAGAACTATGTCTCCATCAATATGAAACGATGAACCCATCCTAGGGAGACATGACAGAACAAGACACAGAGTAACCTTGTCCTTTCACAGACCCCAGAACAGGGGCCTGCAGATAGAGCTGCCCGTACAGACACTTGGTGGCTAGAAGTGATGGCCACCCAGAAGGCCACCTTCCATAAAAGTAAATATAGGGAGACTTCCCGTGGAGGCCCGAAAGGTGCAGACTGTATGATTTCCCAAACAAGTACTGGATCCCACGGTTCGATAGGACTACGAACCAGAGGGACCAAACGCATGACCCCCTGCAAGAAAAACCTTAACCTGTGAGCGGGGGCCAGCTTGCGCTGCACAGAATCGGCGAACCGAACTCTGCCCTTTCAAGTGGAAGAGGGCGAGCACGAGCTCCCGGCCTTACTGTAGAAAGGACGGCACCCTTGGAGTAGAACATACCAAAGGGTGAAGTTTCTGGGCAACAGACCCAGGTGGACTGGGTGCTCGAACCATGGTCCGTATAACGGAACCCGACAAACCAGAGGATCTAGGGCTGCAGTCTCAACAGCCTCGCAGTGAAACTGCAACTGCGGTACAGTGGGTTGAAGCACAGGGCCTTGGGACAGGAGCCTGGGTGTAAAGGAGACGGTTAAGGACCGTTTGCCAATCGAGCACAAGCTCCGCGTACCACGACCTGCGGCCCTTATCCTAAGGTGAAGGGCACAGCTGGTATCCTCTCGGACTCGAGGCACTTGAGCCCTCGAGGAAGAAGCACTCAGGGTTAATAAAGGCAGGTCTGACCAACCTGCCCCAAGGTAGGACCGGCAAGTCCACTGCCAGCGCCGGGGGATTCCTGGCCCTGGCCATATAACTCGGGCGCTAGGGATTGAGGCGAGACGACACCATGGCGACGCCTCGCGGACCTCATCTCCGGCAAGAAAAGTGAAGCATTTCTGACAGATGATTGGCCAAATTGGTTTTCCACCCCTGGAAGGGCAAGTGCCGACCAGGGCGGTACCGCGGCTCTGCCAGCGAAGAACCCTTTAAGTTATCTGAGAGAACTGCTCGGCCTCTGGAGCCACCCTGAAGATTCAGACATGCCACAGTCGTGTTGTTGTCGGACTGAACCCGAACTTGGTGCCCCCGAATGAGAGGGGAACCCAATGAGAGAACGCTTTAGGAAATAGTTTGGGGTTCCAGCACATTGATCTGACGACTGGCTTCCCCGAGTGACTAGAGACCCCACGTTGTCCGGGAGCCGGAAACGGGGGCCCCACCCTGAAATGCTGGCATCTGTAGTGATGACCAGCCATTGCGGGGACAGAAATTACCTCCCTTGATGTAATACCGGGAAGGCTAGCCACCAGCCCAGGCTGAGACGAGCCTGGGATGGCAGACGCACCTCTGAGACCAAGGACATTGGAGGCCTGCGTCACTGAGGCAGGATTGTCCGCTGCAGGGAGCGAGCAAGGAGCTGCGCAAAGGACCACGCCTCGGAGGCGGACCTCAAGCTGCCAAACCCTCGCATGCAACTCTGAAGAATATGCTGGGTGCGATCCAGAAATAGGGGAACGGCTAAGTGCTGCAGCTTCCAGGGGGGAGAGAACCCCCTGGACTCTGAGCGAGAATAAATCATCCCTCGAAAATTCCAACCCTAATGATGGACTCAGACCGGGATTGCTGCCAATTAACCATCCAGCCAAAGCGCGCTGCAAACTTCAGGGAATCCTGATGCTGACCCGGCAGGCGCATTTGAGGTGGGACCAACCCCCTGATGCGAAGGATCATCATCAGGGGTGGCAAGAGCTACATGAGGACCCTAGGTGCAGCTGCAAGGCCGAACAGCAGAGCTTCGAACAGAGAACTGTCGAGAGCCTACTGTGAAAACGCAGGGACCGCTGATAGACCTGGGACATAGGGACAAAAACAACCTGATGTCCAAAGCAGCTGAAAGAAAAAAAAACTCTCTGCGCTCCCGAGAGGCTACAGCTGACCGGAGTGACTCCAGTGGAAACCGGGCCCATACGCATACCGGTTGAGTTCTTTAAAGGCCCACATTGGCCCTAGTGAGCTGCCCTTCATGGGAACCCTAAAGGGATTTAAATAAGACCCTTGAAAGAACGCTCAGACTCGGAGGCCGGCATAATCCCTCCTTACCAGAGGAGAGTGCGGATTGCCAGAGGGAAACAGACGCCCGAGCCAGAGCTGTGGGAGCGGAGGCAGCTGCAACCGTGCTGGGGAAGCCAAACAAAGTGAATCCTGAAGTGGCGACCCTGAGAATCCAGGTATCGATGGCCTGAACCTGCCAAATCCCCTGGAACTGGAGGAAATGCCCCCACCCCAAAACCGATTCTCGGGTGGGTGCCAGCACCTTAGACCAAACGCTAGTTGGGCAAAAGGCGCTTGCGTGTTCTGCGAGACCGTCACGTGAACGCCGCTGCACCGGCTGGCCCTGAGAGGGGGGGGGGGGGGGTTAGAATACTACAACCCTCTGTGGCCTCCCAAAAAAAAGGCTTACCGCAAGCGAGCTGAAGCGCAACCAATAACTCCTTGGCGGCTGCAACCGCCGCCAAAAATTCTAGCTCAAGGGACCAGCAAACGGCCACTACCTTGGCCGACGCTCTAGCCATAAAACGGGTTGACACCAGTGAGACTTTACTAGGACCGCAGAACTTCTGAGAACTGGGAAGCAAGATTCCACAATTCCCTGTGTAGCTTCCAGCCGATCGCCGCTGCTGTAGCTGCTACGACCAGACCATGCAAGCTGAACTGCGGAGAAGCAAGCGCAGGTCGCAGGGCTGCCCCGGCCGCCCCCAAGGCGGACTTACAACAACCCGTGAGGACGCTTGTCCGTGCCGTCCTCAAGGACCACCGCGTCCGCGATAGGGTTGGCCGTAGACTACTTGAGCCGGGTGACTGAGGTGTCCCCTGATGGGACCACCGACCACTATGACCCTGATCCTCCAGGAAAGGGCGAAGAGAATTAAGTCTTCTGGTAGGAAACAAACGCCTGACCGGATGTTTCCACTTCCTGACAAACAGTTTTCAATTTCAGGTGTGCAGGGAACACCAAACGCTGTCGCCTGCCGCCCTTAAGGGAGACCTTCTCCTGGGAGGCTGAGATATCCTCACCCCTAACATGAAGGGAGTCTCTGACAGCCCTGATAAGGGCTTGGACCGCTGCTGTCATCCTATCAACCCTGTCTGGCCCAAAGCCAGCGACAGGGGAGTCTCCAACAGAAGCCGTATCCAGGCCCAGAGCTTTCCCGGCTAAGGGCTGGACCGCTGCAGTCATACCATCAACCATGTCTGGCCCAGAGCCAGAGACAGGGGAGTCTCCAACAGAGGCCGTATCCAGGCCCGGAGCTTTCCCGGCTAAGGGCTTGGACCGCTGCTGTCATACCATCAACCCTGTCTGGCCCAAAGCCAGAGACAGGGGAGTCTCCAGAAGGGGCCGTATCCAGGCCTGGAGCTTTCACATCCGTCCCAAATAGCCCAGCTAAGGGCTTGGACCGCTGCTGCCGCATCATCATCTCTGTCTGGCTCAGAGTCAGAATCAGAGGAGTCCCCACTTGAAGAAGCCGTATCCAGGCATGGAGCTTCTATCTCCGACCACCGTCTGATGGGAGAGAGCTCGGGTGATAACGAGGCAGAGAGAACTCTAACCCTCTTACGCTAACACTCCGTACGGGCTGCGCCGGGCGCTGGACCCTGGGAGGTGCGAGGCTGGGCAGCGACGGCATGTGCCCTATGGCCAAAACCGTAACCTGGGGTACTCTGTACAGGGTGGCCACTGCTAGTGAGCGAGATGACATGGCCCATTATGGGGCCACCGACCCCTGAAAGGAGGCGCTGGGTCCCGCAGTAAACGGTAGCAGAGCAGCGCAAAGGGCACAAAGTGCACTGGGGCTAGCCAACAAGACTATTCTGTGGCAATGGGCGCCGGCTAAGCAAGTCGCCACTGTTTTGTACACGGGAGGTTTAAAACACTTAGCCCTGAAAAGGGACATGGCTGGAAAGCGCGGGGGCAGGGATGGATGGCCCACAGGGGGCCAACTTACCATCCCAAGATGCTGTGTCTTCCTCAGTAGTCAGGAGAAGCCAGGACGCCGAACGCCGAAAAAACGGCCCGGGCTTCTGGAGGTCCTGCCCCATCCAGGGAGGGACCCGGACCCGTTTGGGGTCTCCCCCGGGGCGGCCCAGGGCCAAGAGAGGGCGCGACCTAGTTGCGGCCTAGGCGCGGCCTAAGCCTCCTGAAGCCGGGGGCTAAATTTGAATGCACGGCCCGACCGTCGGAACGGCGCTGGAATGCCGCGGGAGCGGGTAAGCAGCACCCGCAGCCCCTGAGAGGCCCATCTCACCACCAGCAGCCAGCACCAAAACCACAACACGCGGTACTGCGGCGGTAACGACGCGGCACTACATGGTTGCCCAAATGCCAGTGCTGCACGGCAACCTGTCCTGCTGCCTCAGCTATAGTATGGGGGAAATTATGTCTCCCACCCCCCCCCGCCCATCACTGGGACCCCCAGCGCGGCAGGAAAAAACGCTGCTGGGGCCAAACCCTTAACCGGACGCTGCTGCGGCGGACTAACATGCCCGCTGCCCAGTGCCGGCACTGGCCAAGGGGAGGGAACGCACTCCTGCCCTGGGAAGCCCCCAATACCTGGGGAAAAAGGGGCAACTCTGGGAGGCCGCAGGAAAACGGAATTCCTGCGGCCACCCAAAACGCATAAAAGGAAAGAAAAAACTTCCCCGACCTCCCTCAAACGGAGGAAGTCGGGGTACTCACCAATCAGACGTCTTCGGGCGTCGCGGCATTACCCCTTCGGTACCATAACAAACAACGGTGAGGTTACCGAAATCCATGAAAGGCTGCGGAGGCGGCAAGTGGGGACGGGTGAGCGGCGAAAAGGAAGGCCAGCCAGCTACAGAACGGACTGGTTTCCTGACGCCCCCAGAGGGGACAGCATCACGGTACCACTACGCGTTGAAGGCCCCCCTGATAGGTGAGAGCCATGTGCTCAATCACCTTCCTCCAGGTGAGAGCCGGGTGCTCAATCACCTTTCTGCAAAGGAGGGGGGGGGGGGGAGCCGGTGCCAATCCCCTTTTTTAAAGAAAGAAGAAAAATAACAAAAACTCTGCAGAGCAGCGTCTGCCTCCTACAGACACTAGGCTGAAAACTGATCAGCCTGGTGTCAGTAGGAAGGATATAGGCCGTCGGGGCGGGTCTAACACGTTTCATCCGCCTAGTGTCCGCCTCCAAAGGCAAGGGCCTATACCCAAGGTGCTGTGTCCCCCAATGAATTATTGGCAAGAAATAAAGACTATTACCAAATACATTGCTGTTCCAATTTTGTTTCTCTTCAGAACTAGAGCAAATTTTATCTCCTGGCTTTGTATACAAGCAGCAGTAGTCGCATTGGTGACATCGTTCCTGCTGTGTGTTATCATTAAGACGAGCTTGTTTATGTTACTTACTGACAGACCTTAACCCTCTAAAGCTCTGTAGCCTTGTGCACTAATGTTTAGAAATCCTAAGCTCTAAGTCCTAAGTCTCTTTAACAGAATCAGCTAGGAACAGCAGAAAGGACATGCCAATCACTGCCGTAGAACCACCCACAGCCTAATCAGGAAGTATGAGCTGGCTGTGGTTCTGTGAAACAGCATGATAAGACAATCTCTTTAACTTAAATATGATCCAAATTAAAACTTGTCACTCTTCAAAAAAAATAATAACTAAATAAGTAAATAATGTAAAAAAATACATAATAAAATCAACATGAGGGCTAAGGAACCCGTTCCACACGGCTATATTGCCGCGCGATCTCGTGCCCGCCGTTATTCCGGCCGGATTTGCGCTCAGTACGGCGCCAATCGTCGGTTAAAGTCATTACAGAAGGTGAATCTCCTGCTCTCAATACTTTGGATACATTTGGAGATGTCTGTCCTCTGGCAAATCCCCGGGGGGGAGAAATTTTGGACATGCCATTATTTACGGCGGGGGACGCCCCGTAAAAATTTGCTTTGTTATGGGGCCGGGAGCGGCGCCCCCCGCCGCTTGGCCCCGCCCTTTATTCACGGCGGATTTTGCGCTCAATCGGCGAAAAACCCCTTTTTTCGGGAATAAGCCGTGTGAACCGGCCTAAGGGAAGACTCCAGAGGGGCAAAATTATATTAAGAATTTTGAACTGCTCACAAAGTACAAAACTAGTACAACAGTATCTCAATAGCCTCTACAGCTGGACCTCAAATTTATTCAACAGCGCCCTTTATTCTGACTGAAGACATAAGATATCATTGAGACTCCTTCTACAGTCTCTGATCTGTGGGTTAAAAGATTTCGAGGGTTTGAATATTTTTTTCCGCTCTATTAAATAACAATTTGGATACATTTGGAGATGTCTTGGGTTTGCGGGACATTTATGCCATTAGACATGATTTTAAAACGTTTCACTAGATCGTGTTGGCACCAACTAACCTTTAAGGAATGGATTCCACAATTAGTGTTATCCCCTCTCTTTCCTCATGTTTTGTGTGTTTGTCCTTGATTTCTATTATGATATATATCTTGTACATATGTTATAGGAAAATGGTTCAAAGTGTTCCACAGCTATCCCAACATGGGAATTACACTGATGAAAATCTATTAACATATGTTGATTATTTGTATTTTTTATATTCGGCTATTATCAAACCTAAATAATTGACAGAAATAGTCAAGAGTCTTGTATACAACATCTGGAATTACACTGTATTATACTAAGGGTATGTTCACATGGCTGATTGTGGCGCGTACAGTACGTGCCGCAATACGCAGGGTGCTTGGAGGCACTAGCTGATTAGCGCGTCTTTCCAAAGCATGGGGGGTATGGCACTGGCATTGTCCGCGGCACATTAGCGCCACCTAACAAGCTTGGACATTATCAACGATTGTATCTGTCAGTGAGCGAGAATGATGTGTAACTCCATAGCTCTCATATCGGAGAACTATGAAGCTACCGTAACCTGCGACGGTGCCGCCAATACTTGTGGCGATGCGCCACTCCGACAATACGCGGAAAAATAAGCCAGGCGTGGGGGGGACCGGGGGGGGGGGGGGAACGTGTGAAACATACCCTGAGGGGACTTTGTTCACCACGACATTTTGGATTCCGTTTTACGCGATCGTTTTGGTAACCTGCGAAAACTGCGATGCAAACTGCCATTCAAAAGCAGGATCCAGAAACAGCAACAGTTGATCCTTTTTTAGGGTCGATGCTATCTGGATGCACTATTTTGCATGCGCTTTTACGGATCGTTTTTTGGATCCGTTTTTTTTTTCAATGCTTCATTTAATCAACTCTATCCAACTAGCAATTTAATTATATGATAACCTATCAATGGACCAAGAAAAAAACCTTTTTCTTACCTAGTGTCAATCAACTGTAAAATACAGCTCTCATGATTTTTAGAAACCTCCCACCCCCCCCATTTTATATTTTTTTAAATCACAATCCTGTCGTTCAAACTCACGAGACCCTGATCGTTCATGTGCGATCCCGCGTAGGTATAGCTCATGGGGAGATGTGGGACTGACGACATTATCCTCCTGTCTCCTCTTTACCATGTAGAATGAAGGCATCATTACCAATAACGCAATTGACCGATCAGAAAAAATTAGCCCTCCATTAAATATGATACAAAAAATAACCAAAACGATAATATTCAAATTGTTAGATCTTTTTTTTTTTTTTCTATAATTAATTTTAATTTTTTTTTTTTTTCATTTATTTTTTTATTTTTATCTTATTTTTTTCAAATTATTTTCCTTTAAAATTTTTAGTTTGCGGATCCGCCTGTGTAATAGTGTCGATCATCAAAAGAGCGTGATGATCAAGCCTTAGACTTGTATTTTCATGAAAATTCGTACGCAAAGTTGTAAATTTGTTATGCTTGTTACGTCATGCGTTGAAGACTTTGTATTTTTTTAGAATAAAAATACAGTGGATCAAAAAGATACCAGTGAGCTAAAAACTCTGTCAAGAACTTTTCTGTTACTGGCAGTTCTTGCTTTTAAACCCAGCCTAAACTCATAACTTTATAATATAATACTGTTGCTTCGTACTCAGTTTCTCTGTTGTCCAACTGTTAGTAGAAGATGAGAGTTCATTTCTTGCTCTTTTCCCTCTCATTAAGGTCATTGGTTAAATATATACAGCAACCACTAAACTTAAAATCAATCATATTGTGTGTGTGTGTTTTCACCCCGCGCGCAGAGTTAAGGATCGCTGTGTATGTCCCGCTCCCGTCTGTTTCCTGTGTAGAAAGGCAAAGTACACAAGTAAAATTGCCGGTGACCTCAACACTAAACTCACAACATTAAAATCCAGGAACTACACATGAAAAAAAAAAAATGACCAATCTGGCACACATCGGAGGGTTCGGACTTTTATATCGTTTACTCTTCATAGTGCGATTGCAACAGTAGATTACATGATTATTGTTCAGTGGTTAGCATAGATGTCAAATTTCTGAAAAAACTTCCAAAGTCTTGATGATCTTCACCTAATAATCACATTGCATGACATGTATATGGTCTGCTGCGATCGATGTGTTCTAGAACCTTTATGTGAGTCCGTAGGGTAGAATGAAGAGGACAGGTCATATCACATAAGGGGCACTTATAATGATTCACTGCAAAATATGGGAAAGAATATGTTATGAAACATAGTGATGAACTACAAAAATACAGAATTTCTAACATTGAACTACTTAAGGAGAAATCTCACTATGCACAGTCGTAAGTAGCATTATCTAAAGGATATGCCTTAGAAAACAACAGCCACAGCTGTTTACTGGACCCACAGGTTTGCAGACCTTGAAGCGAGAACAGCCAAGCATAAGGTGCAGGACCAACCAAGCACTTGAAGAGCTCACCTTCCACCTCCATCCTCTACCTCCGCCCACTTCATTATTTGCCAAACATTTTCTATTACAGAATTCCATTTTTAGCCATTCTTAAGATGTTATAACACAAGTCACAAGTATACCACTGCAAAGCAAAACAAGACACGCTTCCTAGTGTGCTATCATCAGTGAAAAATGTGTGCACTGGCAGAGGACCACATAGAACTGCACTAACCTTATATCATGCAATTGTGAGGCACATCTCTCAGCCCGCCCAAATCAGGAGTTGCAGCAACAGCCACCTTCTTTACCGACCAAAATGAACCTTGAAGACAGATAAGATATCAAAACAAAAAGGTTTTGGCCACCTCAGAGTGCACTGCCTGCTAGCGTAGGTCACCGCCATATGCAATCTCATTCTTTCAAGGAGTTTGGGGAGCGCTTGCGTGAATAGTTAAACCAGTGTTCCCTCACAACTTCTCAGTCCTCACGCGACCTCACCAAACCAGTATGGTCATTGTTTTAGAGTATCTCCCATAATCGCACTGACAATAAGTTACATCATCTGTGCAATGCTAAATAAAAGAACCAGAAACAATCGACCCTGTATGGAGGGCTGTGAGGACTCGGCAGGTTGGGGAACAGCCCTGGTTTAAACCAAAGTTCTTCTATTGGCAGCATGAAAACAAGTTTTTACAACACATTTCATGTTAATTCATATAACAACTCAAATAAACAAGTAAAAACACCTACTTCCAAAGGAGGTAAAATTCTAGAACATAGCAGAAGGCGGAAAGGAGCTGATCGTAACAGAGGGTAGGCACAGTCATCCCCACCCCCCAAGTTCATTCACGTGATCAAGGAACCGCTAGAGGTCTTCGCCGAACGTGTGGCGTGAAGAAACGCAAATGTTTGCACTGTTCTGTTGACGTAATTTTATTAGGAATTAAAGATACATGTGGATGAAATACCGCTCGTGATTACCCTTGTTTTGGAGGGTTTGCTTGCACATTGTTTGCGAGCGGGCACTGAGCCAGCTCTCAGTGCGGGTCATTGCTATTTCAGTGTTAACCCGTGCTGAAGTGTAGCGAACGGATCCAGCATCTGCGAATCAAGGGGTAAGCAACAGGAACTTTTGATATGTTTGTGGTTTATACAGATGTTTGTGATTATTTCAGGGCCAGAATTAAACACAATCTGTATTACTGCTCTGGCCCAGCTAGGCTGAATTTTAACCACCAGAAGTAGGAGTTTTGCTGGTTTTACATGGAGGGGACACCAGTATTGTTTGTCAAAACTGAATAATTGTTACATTGACTAACATGAAACACATTTTGTACTAAGTATTTTGTGATGACTGCTACCCACGACAGGCACTCAGACTGCAAACACCCTTTGGTCTATGAATTATTATCACATAGCAGAGCTCATTTTTCTGCTCTCACATGGGAACCAGTATTCTGAAAATGATGCTCTCACAAAAATTGCCATACTAGGAGGTCAGGTATACAGTAAATGACAACCCTGGTGAAAATCTAAATGGGAGATCTCTATTCCGCTCATGGAACATGCATAGCACTGCAAGCTGTGGAAGCTGTCAATCAGCTAAAGAGCAATTGTAAAAATAATGTAACAATAGAGAATATGAATTTATGATAATTGATACTTATACATGACTATAATTGAAAAAAAAAAAGTTAAAATCTGATATAAGGTCACATCACCATAATTTACTCCACAGTATTACATTGCAAAATGAACTCCCCTTATAGGGTTAAGAAAATCCTTTGGGAGGGTGATGTGGGCCCAATTTCTGACAAGCAGTATCTTTGCCCTAGATTGTCCCTCTAGGAACGGAGTCTCACAAAATCTGGAAAATACGAAGCTCAACGCTAGCTCATTGCTCTCCATCCTCCTCTCCCTTGCTCCGCTCGATTCTCGCATCTATTCCTCCCTTTCTACCCCCCCCCCCCCGTCTCTACTTCCCCGCCATTGCCCCTCCCCTGCTCTCCCTCCCCGGCTCCTCCTCCCCCCCCCTCCCGCTTCCAGCTTCCTCGCCGTCCCCCCATCAAAGACCAATACTCCCTAGTTTCCCCCCCCCCCCCCCCCTACTCCTCCCTCCCCTATCAACCCTCCGCCCCCATTTCCACTAATATCTCGTCCCCTCTCCTCCTACCCCATCATACCATCAACCGGCCCCTCCCTTTCCTCTCCCGACCTCATCCACCTATCCTCTCCCCTCCCCTCGTTTTCTTCTCACTCCTCTCTCCTCTCCCCCTCTCCTCCTCCCTCCTTCTCACCCGTCCGTATCCCCCCGCCTTCTTGCCCCCCCTCCTTCTCCTTCGCCATTCCCCTCCCCTCCACTCCTCACCTACCCCCCCTATCATCCCCGCCACCCACACCACCACCATCTCCCCCTACCAACCAACCAACATCCACCTATCTCCTCCCTTCCCCTTTCCCTCTCCCCCCTCCCACATCCCCCTCCGCCTCTCAATCCACTCCCGACCTATACACTCTACATACCCTTCCCCCTCCACCCCTCATATATCCCCCCTTCCCCTCCCTCAATCCCGCACTCTCCTCCCTTCCCCTCTCCCAGTCTCCCCCTACCCTTCTCCCTCCCGTCCCATCCGTCACCCTACCCCGATTCCCCCCCCCTCCCTCCCCTCCTCCCCGCTTCACCATCCCCTTCTCCTCGTACCCTCCCTCTTACCGTCTCGCTCCCTGCCCCCCCTCTCCCTCCGCCGTCCTCGCCTCCGATCCACCCCACCCTCGCCCCCTCTGCCTCGATCTCACGCACGTTTCCCCCTCCTTCTCCCACTTCCCAACCCCTCAAAGTCCTCCTCCCCCCCACTCCCCATCACTGCTCTCCTACTATGTCCCCCCTTCCTTCCCCTCTCTCCTACTCTCGTCTCCGCCCTGTCCACTTCCCCATATCCTTCCTTCGTCGCCCCCCCTTCCCAGCTCACCACCAGGCTATCCCTCCCTCCGCCGCCTCTTCCCTCTCCCCTCTCTCGTTGCATCTCTCTACTCCCCCGTCCCCCTCCCCCCCTACCGCCCCCCTCTCATCCCCCCTCTCGCCGTCCTTTCTACTCCCCCCAGTACACTCCCACCCCCCACCGCTCACTATACCTCACATGCTACCTCCCCCCCCCCCCCCCCTCTTTACCATCCGCTCCGCCCCTCTCGCCCTTCTTCCCGTCCCCTCTGCTAAACCCGGCTCCGGCGCACCCCATCCGTCTCTCTTCCTCCCTCCCTCTCACTACCTCTCTCCCCTCTGGTCCTGCCTCTCCCCTCTCTCTCGACTCCACCCTATTATCGTCCGTTTCTCCTTTTCTCACATCCCCCCCACCCTCTCTCGCCCCTTCCCTTCTTCCTCTCTCATTCCTCCTCCCCCCGTCTCTTCTTCTTCCCCTCCCTCTCCTCCCACCCCCACCCCCTACTCCATTCCGACCCCGACATCTCTAGCTCCGTAGCTTCCTGCCCCCGTCCGCCTCCACTCCTTCTGTCGCTCACTCTCCTCATCTCTCCCCCGTCTCTCCTCCCCTCCCCCTCCCTCCCCTCCCTTCCTCCCCTTCCCCCCCATCGCGTACAACTACCCATCCCTACCCATCTGTGCCCTTCCCCATCCCGTCCATTCCCTGCCTCTCCTCCTACCTCCTCCCCCATCCCCTCCCCTCCCGTCACTCTTCCTCCTCCTCCGCCCTGGTCCTCCTCCTCTCCTCTCCCCCCCCTCCTCCTCCCTCCACACTCCACTGCCTCTCTTCTCCATCATCCGTCCACCTCCCCCTCCTTCCCCCCTCCCCTACCCCTCTCCCTCCCCCCTCATCACCTTACCTCTCCTCCCTGTCTCCACTCCTCCCATCGCATCACTCCCTTCATATCCCCCCCCTCTCCGCCCCCCTTCCCCCTCCCGCCATTCCTTCACTCTTCCCTCGTCTCCCCCCCCTCCCTCCTACTCCCATACTCCCCTCCCCCTCCCCTCTCCCCCTCTTCCTCGTCTCCTTCGCCTCCTCGCCTCCCCCCCTCCCCTCCACGCCTCACCTCTTCTCCTCCTCGTCCCTTCTCCTCTATCCCCCTGCTCCCTCTCGCCTCCTCCGTTTCCTCCGTCCACTTGGTCCCATCTGCCTGCCCTTCCTCTTCGCCTCACCTACTCTCTCGCCGCCTCCCTCTGCCCCCTCTCTGCTCAGCCCTCCCCGCCTTCTCTCTAAGCTCTACCCATTCCCCCTCTCCCTTCCCCGACTCTCCCCTTTCTGCTATCCATGTGCTCCTCTCCCCTCTCCCCCCACCCCTCGTCCCCCCCCAATTCTCCTACCTTCCCCCCTTTTCTAACGTTCCTGCCTTCCCCCTGCCGGGTCCTTATCCCCAGTCTTCCGCCTCCTCATTATAGCCCTACATCCGCGCGCTCCTTTGCTCTGATCCTTCGTCCCCCCATGTTCCCGCCCACTCTCTCCATTTTGTGTGTGTGGTGCGATTACTTATCTAGACTATGAACTATATCCCCTCTCCATTCTCTTCGTCTTCGTGTTCGCTCCTCGTCCTCAGCCGTCTGTCAATGTCATCGCGCTGGCGCTGTATAATGCGCACTGTGCGCTAGTGTGTTTTCGCATTCTTTGTGTTGTGATCAGCGTAGTTCGCATGTGTGTGTGTTGTGTGTGTGTGTGTTGCTCTCTCTCTTTATGTGTGTGTTCCTGTCCTCTTCTCCTACTCGCTCTTCGACTCGCCTTACCTCTTATCTCTGCTCGGTACGACTCTCGCCACATGTGTGTCTCGTGTCGTTCTTTCAATCCCGTTCTTTTACTCCTTTATCAATGTAAACTGCTTGTTGTTCGCCTTTGTGTGTGTGTGTGTACTACTCCTAATTGTACTCACCTGTCAGCTGTCTCCCCTCCTACTTCGCATTCCGCCCTTTCCCATTATCTAAGCTCTCGCTCTTACATCGTTTGCGCGCGCTCTGCTCCTTTCCAACTCGTCGCTGTGTGACTGAGCATACATCCTTCCTGTGCTTGTTTGTTCATCCCCCCCTCGAACTATCTTAATCGCTCCTAGTAGTTATTTTTGTCAACGTCCCTCTGTCTATGCTTGTGTGTGTCAGGTCATGTGTCTCTCTGTACTCCGGCTACGCCTATCTTACGCTGTGTGCTTGTGTCCGTACTCAGCAATGTCCACGATCTCCTTGTCTCTCCTTCTCTCCCCTTCTGTGTGTTGTCTTAACCTCACCATGACTCATGATCGAATATCGTTATGTGTTCCCCTCCTCTGTTCCTCTGTGTCCACATGTCCTTCCCTATACACTCGCTACCTCTGTATGTCCAACTTACCTTGTTCATTCTGGACTCCATTGTCTCTCTCGAATCTGCATATTTCTCTCTACCATCCTTTGTCCTGTGTCCCTGTGTGACTCGTAGTGGCCCACTCTGTTCGCCTTTACCTGTATCTCTTTCCAGCCTCGGTTGTGTTCGCGCAACTCGTCTATTCGCTCACACTGTTCGCCATGTCAGCTCTTCCCGTCTGTTCCGTCTTCCCCCTGCATCCCCTCCTCATGCCCCTCGTTTCTTTTTCTCGGTATACGCTTAGTAGAGTTACTCAACCACGATTATCACTGATTGTGTGGTGTTTCTTGTTCAAGTAACTGTCGTCCGCGACACTGTGTGTCCCATCCGCAGCTGATCTTACCCTCGTATTCCCTTCGCTTGTCACTCCTTTCACGTTGCTGCTTTGTCGTGGCTCTCCCCCCGGTTTCCGCCCTCCTCCTCTTCTGCCCTGTCCCCTCTCTCCTCAGCCCTCCTACTTCCCCCACCTCTTCCCACTCCTCCTCTCCGCCCCCCCCCTTGGCGCCCTCTGCACCACCCCTATCCTCTCCTCTCCTCCCTGCTAAGCTCCTCCCCCTACCCTCTCCTCTCTCTACTCACTCCCCTCCCCTCCTCTTCTCCGTCCCCTCCTGTTACTCTGCTCCGCTGCCTCTCCCCTCCCCTCCCCCCCCTCGTCCCCCCCTCTCCTCACTCTCTACCCCCTCCTCATCTCCTTTCATCCGCGCCCCTTCTCTCCCCCCAGCTGTCTCTGAGCTCACCACCTCCCTCCCCCCCCCCCCCACTACCCATCCTCTCCTGTGCCCACCCCCCCCCCCCCCCCCCCCCCCCCCCCCCCCCCCCCCCCCCTCGCTTCCCTCTGACCTCATTCCACCCCACCCTCCCTACACATCTCCCATACTTCGTTCCACCCCCCGTTCCACTCTAGACCACCCCCTCTCCTCCCTCTCCGCTCAATCCCTCTACCCTCACCCCACCTTAGCCCTACGTCCCTCCCCTCTTTCCCCTACCCGCTCCTTATCCTCCCTCCTTCCTCTGCCCCTCTCCCCCCACCCCCCCATTCCTCTTCGCCTCCCTGCGTACTCACTCCCCTCTGCCTCTACCTTACTCCTCCCCCCCCCCTAACTCCTCCCCATGCACTCTCCCTTCCATGCCCCCCCTCCACTACGCTCTTGTCCCTTCCACATTTCTGCAGTAGAACATACTACACCACATCCAGGTTTCACAAATTTAGACCAGATATCCTGGACCTGTGCCATTAATGCCAAGGGGTCTTGGGTTCTTTTTTTCAACTTCTCTGGGCATGTCCATTGGTTAATGGCTTCTGGCAACTCATTAAGTTCATAAATGATAAAGTGGGCTGTTCCATCACGGAGGACCCTGCTTTCAGCCTTGTATGTCTGTTGAATTGCGTTTATCCATGAAAAATACTCCTGGTCTGCCCGATTGTCCTCTTTTTAGTGAATTACTATTTCATCGCTAGAAAGCAGTGCGACCCCCCATCTCGGATAGGATGTCCAAATATCCTCTCACGCTGATGGAATGGATTAATGCTGTGAACATATCCCTCCCTTATAAAAAAAAAATTTTTTTTCCTATAGGAATAAATCTCTCAAAAATGTACTAGCAGTATCTTGCAAAATGAGCTTACTTCTCGTCAAACTATCAGTTGGGGGACACTGTACCTTGCGGTATAGCCGCCCTCATCACTTAGGAGGCTGACACTAGGCAGAACCAACATGTGTTGACTCACCTGCGACAGAACTAAAGTCGCTCCTATGACACCCAGGCCTATTCAGTATTAGCCCTAGTAGAATCAAGCTAAAAGAGGAACGGACGCTGCTCGGGACACTCAGATCATGTTTCTCTATTCGCTCACATGACCCACACAGCTATATAACATCAGCCCATCCTCCAACTCGCTCGTAGTTACCATTGTTACCCCGACCTACTAGGAAGGTGGATGTACTGCACGGGCGGAGCCGCGACTAGATTCCAGCCCCTTACACCTGTATAGATGTCGTGCATGAGAGACGATACGCTAGAATTTCCGCTCACATTCCTCCTCCCACTTGCGAGATTGTTTTAGAGTTTTATTTTTTGTTTTTTTTTCACGCAGAACTCTTTTGCACCGTGCTATAGGGTTCTCTTACCCTTTTTCCAGGGGGCTTCAGTACCGCCACAGTGCACCACTTCTCACATTTCCAGCCGTTTTCTGCCTTTTTTGCCTTCTGTGATCGTTTCTTCCTTCTCCATGGGGCCGCAGGGACACTTTTGCACCCCTGCTGCCCCCCCTTATCTACAGAACTGCTGCAGATACCATTCACAATTATTACATTTTTTTTTTTTTAAATATTTTACGCCCCGGTGCCACAGTTTTCAGCACTTTTTATCCTTTGGTCGGGGGGTGCCCCCCCCCCGTCAGGGTCTCTACCCAAGAGCATGCCAGGCATTCAAAACCTTTGCCAATCCTCTGGTGGCTCATGCCAATTTTTAGCCTATCGCCTTGTTCCAGGCATAGACTGCACCCTTTCCTGGGTCTGTACCGCCTCCTGGGCCTCCCACCCAGCTCCTGTCCCTTCCCAGGATGTGGAAAGGGTATTCAACAGCCCGGCTTTTGTCTGGAGCATAGTATTTTGCTGGCATTTCGTTCCTGATGTTTTTTCCAGGGTAGCTCCTGGTTTTCCTGGAGAGATACAGCCACCTTTGGCTGTTGGCAAGCAGTCTTCTCCCCCCCCCATGCCTCATAGTGAACCCTGTTGTGCCATGTCTTTTCCAAGGACAAGGCACTAAAAGCCACCCACCATATTTTGCCTGTGCTCCGAAGTGTCATCAAAAAGTTTGAGTCGCTGCTTAGTCATAGGCTCGCTTTGCCGATCCCTCTACATGGACTTCCCAGGCGCAGGCGCCGACCTCTCCTGTCAGGCGCTCGGCCAGCCAAGAATCGGACATAGGTTCCTACTCAATTGTGCAGTGCGGTGACCTATTCCAGGCTATCCAGACCAGTAGAGGCGTCTTCCATCTCATGTTGCACTGCACTCCAACCCATAGCACCTCCCAGGGTCCTGCGTTCTGCGCATCCCGGAGAGACAGTTCGCATAAGAGGACTAGAGTTCCCTTGTCCTGTGTGTGTCGCCTGATCGCTCTCCAGATTGTTGGCGGATGTAGAGGCCCCACTCCTGGACACAGCCTCTTTTGAAGACCCGAAAGGTGTAAATTAGAATGGACTTTGTGCAGTTCTCATGCCCTTATCTAGGCTATCAGAGACTCCCTTCATATTAAGGATGATGTCTCCCACTCTAAGGAGGAGGTTTTCTTTAAGCATAGCAGACAGCAGTGTTTCCAGGGAGTCGAAATATCCTGATGGGCATTTGCTTTCAATTTGGTGGCTTAATGCCTTTTTCCTGAGTAAAAGAGGTGTTATCCACTGGTTGTAAGCCAGCATGCCCCCCCCCAACCATTTTCCCCCCCCCCTTCTTATTATGGCAACCTTTGGAATATATCCTTTTTTAGGTACTGGCGCAATCATTCCCCATATAGAAGACGATAGGTTATGGCGTGTGATACAGTAAAATACACCCTACTCTTGCAAACTGGCTGTGTGAATAACCGGCACTTAAATGTGTAGTGCGCTTCGCTACGTGCAGTTAGCCCCCCTTGCCAAGCTCTCAAGAAGCACCACATTCCTAAAGCGAATACAATGCCGCACGCTCAAAGGTTATGCTGACAAGCGGATTGAGAAATGTGCAATTCCATTTTTGACGTCTCTGGGGCAGCACTGCAGCCTGCCATTGCTTCCTCCTGCACTAGCAAGGATGGCACACTCTGGGCCAAACTGCTTCAGCAAGGGCTAGCATCTGGCGATTCAACAGGAAACCTGTTGGAGCCCATATTCTAGCGGTTGTATGCCTCTAAGTTTCTTTGTGAGGCCTTACTTGAATCTGCACGTTTGACTGCCAGAGAATTGTATAATTGCTGTGGCCCTGTTCAGTGTGTAATAAGACCTGTGATGTGCGATTCTCGCACCATCAACCAACAGTGGCATAAGTCCTATGTGATGTGTATCTATACTAATTAGACTACACAGCAAGGCACATTTCTCATAGAATGGCGCTTTCGATCTTTAGGGGCTGCCCGAGTGTTTTATGCCTTCTTCTCCTCAAGACGTAATACTATTAATATTGTCCTCATTTTTGCATGGCGGAATGATAAAAGAGAGAGTGGGAGAATTGGCGCTCTCTGTGTCTAAAGCCCCGGTCTGCTGATGCAGTCTCCAAAAGGACTCTTACTGCACCCCTTCTCTAGTAACAGACTCTTTGGAAACTGGATAAAGTAATCTCAGAGGCCATGGGTGGCCGCTGTTCCTCTTTCAGAATCATCCTGCACAGCCAGTTTCAGAGCTAAGAAGCTATGGAACCCAATTTCTTCAGCGCCGTTCCTATGAGGCACTATCGACCTAATGCCTTGCACCTTTCCTCGAGCCAATTTTCACCCCAAACGACCCCTCTTCCAAGCATACCCTTGGCCATGAACCTAGGTAGTACTTTCCCCCACCAAATGTTTCTCTCGGATGGACTCACCAAGGAGTCTGTTACAAGGTCCCTTGGCAGCCCTTCTAGGCGAATTGTGCAAGCTATGCCGGGATTGCCATCTTCCCTTACCTGGATGACGTTCTTGTGAAGGCCCCATCGTTAAAGCGACCACATTAGTCAGCTTTCATGCGATCCTCTGTCTGACCTTAACACACTTCTGTGCAAGATTTGTCATCTATGAAAATCTCGTGCGTTCTGTTCCCGAGTTGTATTTTACACAGTCAGGAATTACTTTCATAGGTCTAGGCCTGGACCCAAGTTTTTTCTTGCTCTCTGGAAAACGACTGCCTCTTCTCCCCTCCCCCCCCCCCCCCCCTTCCCCCCCAACGGTATTCCTCAGTCGCACTTGCCATTGTTACAGGTCGCCCAGGATGGTTGCGTCTTTGAAGCCATGCTGTACATACAATATCATTCTTGTCTCCTCCAGCTGGCCATTCTAGCTCACTGGGATAGCTTCCTAGTTTCCCTGGACAAGGAAATTCTGCTTCCATCGCAATTTTGTGTCGATCCCAGCTGGTAGCTGATGTCTCCTGCACTACTTCAGATGAACTCCTTCAAAAAAAGAATTTTTATATTGTTTTTTAAAATAAATCTCCCCAATGTTTGGATCCATCATCACGAATGTAGCTCCTTCAGGTGATGTGGGAGATGTTTTATGGCCTCAGACAACTGGAAGGGGGTGTGGCCCCAGGCGATTCTGTAAACGCAGGTCAAACGTCTTGAACTCAGAAGGCGTCACTCTTTTTCCTAGTTGCCTCTCAAATCGAACGTACCGCCTCCATCTTCAGAGTAACCCAGTTTGTATGCAGTCCAACACCACCACTGCGGTGGCTTACCTGAATTGTCAGGGAGGCATCAGGAGCCGTGTGGTTGTCCTGGATGCTTCAGTGGAGAACTGAATAGCCGTTCTCCTCAGCTGGACATCGGTGAATCGTTGGGAGTGGTCGCTTTGGTCAGTAGTGTTTTAACTTCTTTGCCAGAGGTGGTGTGCTCCAGATGTTGAACTGATCACATCCCGCTTTAACCATCACCATACAAATTATGTGTCCAGGTCCCGAGACCTTCTGAATCTTGCTGTGAACGCAATGATTCCTCCATGAAGTCGGTTTGTGCTGGTTTATCTTCCACCTTGGCTGCATTTGGTACATTGCTATTGAATTCGCAATCTTGAAAACTTGAGGTCCCTCAGACTCTGTGGTTTGGACCATGATTCACAGCCACAAGTCTCAGTCTGCCCATATTTATTATCATACCTGGAAAACCTTAATTGCCTGGTACGAGCCATGTGGATTTCAAATGGCGAGTCCGATCATTCCTTCAAAAACAAACACATGTAGAGAATACTAGAATAAAATATAACTTAATATTACCAGGAAAAAAATAAATACACCTATTTAACCCTACACTAACCTAATTACCCAAAAACCTAAACTAATACCCCTACCTACCAACTACAGGGGCACCCGTCCCAACAAGGACGACCCCTACTGGAACCTCTCCTATATATACACTGATCCTATTGCACCCTACAATACCTCTATGGGTGAACTCAGGGCACAAATAAATGACCCAAAGTTTTGACCACTTTTCTCTACTGGTGTATAAATATACAGATATTACACCCTTCAAAGTCTGAAATAATCATCAATTGATATTCATTATGAGATCACAAGCAACCGTATCCACCTCTTATTAGAACACAAGCCAACGCGTTCCTTCCAATGATATCTGGATTCATCAGGGCTAAATTATAAGGTACACACACTAGATAATCACATAACATTGAAAACGCAGCAAGGTATAACACCAACCAACATATAGTAATCAACCGTTGTTCATATATATAGAAGTATATCAGATAACAGCATCTCAATTCAATTATTCATCACCGCCTCTATGATTATTCCAAAGGACATGGAGTACGATGGTCAACTCCTATGGTAGGAAGGACACTATCCAAAAGTGTCTACTCACCTTAAATAGTCTGCATCCTATTCATTTACTATTCGCGCCCTTACACTTGCACGCATGCGGCGTTGAGAACATCCGGACGCTGATCTGTCAGACACATCAAATGCGCATGCGCCGCACACTCCGGCCGCACATGCGCAGCACCACACCGCACTTCGGTGCTTCGATACAATACGCCTGCGCCAGATCCCCTGCGCAGAACTACACCGCGCATCAATATAGCGTGCCTGAACCAGGACTCCCATTGATGTCTATGTAGTCTAGTATCCATAGAGTCACAACAGCGCCACAGGACCAATATCCCCATTACGAACTATATTGTAAGTCCACATTATCCATTACACCATGGGTAACAAATAAAGAGATATCAACAATTGCCAAATATCCCTACAGGTGGCTCCAAAATCCCATATATTATAGCCCAATTGTAGTACGTTTCCCTAACAGACCATTTGATCACAATAGTGAGTAATACCAAAAAAAGGTCATTTAATTCTCAAGGATAATACAAATCATTAGTGTAGATAAAGGAATAGAGAAAAAAAAAACTCCTATATAATTAACAAAAGACTTTAATTTAGATAAACAACATAATAAACAGAACTACTGATAAATCCTACCCATATAATTAAATAAATGACAGTCTCATTCAGACTATTGGGGTTCAGAGTTTTCAATTGGTACTCTGAAACCAATGGTCTGAATGAGACTGTCATTTTTGCCATTTATTTAATTATATTGGTAGGGTTTTTTTAGAAGTTCTGTCTATTTTGTTGTTTATCTAAATTAAAATCTTTTGTTAATTATATAGGAGTTCTTTTTCTCTATTCCTTTATCTACACTAATGATTTGTATTATCCTTGAGAATTAAATGACCTTTTTTTGGTATTACTCACTATTGTGATCAAATGGTTTGTTAGGGAAACATACTACAATTGGGCTATAATATATGGGATTTTGGAGCCACCTGTAGGGATATTTGGCAATTGTTGATATCTCTTTATTTGTTACCCATGGTGTAATGGATAATGTGGACTTACAATATAGTTTGTAATGGGGATATTGGTCCTGTGGCGCTGTTGTGACTCTATGGATATTAGACTACATAGACATCAATGGGAGTCCTGGTTCAGGCACGCTATATTGAAGCGCAGATGCGCGGTGTAGTTCTGCGCAGGGGATCTGGCGCAGGCGTATTGTATCGAAGCACCGACGTGCGGTGTGGTTCTGCGCATGCGCGGCCAGGGTGTGCGGCGCATGCGCATTTGATGTGTCTGACAGATCAGCGTCCGGATGTTCTCAACGGCGCATGCGTGCAAGTGTAATGGCATGAATAGTAAATGAATAGGATGCAGACTATTTAAGGTGAGTAGATACTTTTGGATAGTGTCCTTCCTACCATAGGAGTTGACCATCGTACTCCATGTCCTTTGGAATAATTATAGAGGCGGTGATGTGTAATTGAATTGAGATGCTGTTATCTGATATACTTCTATATATATGAACAACGGTTGATTACTATATGTTGGTTGGTGTTATACCTTGCTGCATTTTCAATGTTATGTGATTATCTAGTGTGTGTACCTTATAATTTAGCCCTGATGAATCCAGATATCATTGGAGGAAACGCGTTGGCTTGTGTTCTAATAAGAGGTGGATACGGTTGCTTGTGATCTCATAATGAATATCAATTGATGATTATTTGAGACTTTGAAGGGTGTAATATCTGTATACTTATACACCAGTAGAGAAAAGTGGCCAAAACTGTGGGTCATTTTTTTGTGCCCCGAGTTCACCTATAGAGGTATTGTAGGGTGGAATAGGGTTAGTGTATATATAGGAGAGGTTCCAGTAGGGGTCATCCTTGTTGGGACGGGTGCCCCTTTATTTGGCAGGTAGAGGTATTAGTTTAGGTTTTTGTGTAATTAGGTTAGTGTAGGGTTAAATAGGTGTATTATCTATTTTTTTAGTGGTAATATTAAAAGTTATATTTTATTCTAGTAGTCTCTACATGTGTTAGTTTTTCTAAGATCTTTATGGAGATATGGAATTGATCGATCGTTGGGATCCCCAGTCCCTAATCAGTGTGGGGGTTGTTGTGGTGTACTATCATTCCTTCACTCAGATCTGGAGCAAAGCCTTAGCCTTTCCTCTTTGAGAGCTTAAACTTCTGCCCTCTCTGTTCCTTTTCAGCAGATCTTGACCTGCCGTACTCAGGTCAAGACCTTTTTGGCAAGGGATCGCTCACTTCTCCCCAACCGTTTGTAAGCCGATCGTGCTGTGTTACATAAATCTGGTTTTAAAGGCTATGCAGGCTTTAAAGACCATGCAGGCTTCTTTTTGCGAACTCTTTACTTCCATAGAAGATGGCCTTCATTTTGGCCATTATATCCATCCGTCGATTCTCTGAACTGGTGGCTCTCTCTTGCAGATCCCCCTTTTTTTGGTTCTTCATAAAGACAAGGCTGTCCTACGCCTCATGCCTTTGTTTTGACCTAAGGTGGTTTCCTCATTTCCACCTTAATAAGATCAGAGTGCTGCCCTCACTTTGCCCCTCTCCCTCGCACCTTCAGGAGCAATCTCTGCATTGTTTGGACATTGTCAGGGAAGTTCAGATCTACCTCGCCTCCACTGAATCTTTCAGGTTCTCCCAATCCCTTTTTTTGTTATTCCAAAGGGCCCGAGTAGAGGTCTTGCGGCATTTAAGATAACTATTGGCAGCTGGACCCAGTCCAGGGATGAGCTTTTTGATTTCCAGATTTTCGCTCTTTTCACTCAAGCGGTCAGTGTGTCCTGGGTGGGAAGACATCTTGTCACCACTTCACGGGGCTGCAAGGCTGCGACCTGGGGCTCAGTTCACACTTTTGCTTAATTCTACCAAATTAATAACCTGTACTCAGCTGACACAATTCGAGCTCATAGTGTACTTCAGGCAGTGGCGTCCTGCCTGATTCACATTGCTGGCAATTTTTTCTTTCCAATTTGTACCCACCTTTGGGACTGCTTTTGGACATTCCAAGGTGCTGTGTTGTCCAATAATATTTACGAGAAATTCGGATTTTTGTACCTACCAAAAAATCTTTTTCTCATCTGATCCATTGGGGGACACCAATACCCCTTCTTTTTGTCGTGTTTGATTCCGATTCTCATTATGAATTATACTATGGTTTATCCTTTCTGCTATGGCTTTTGCACCAACAGAGTAGTCAGTAGGAGGGATACACTTTTGGTTTCCACCTAGTTTCAGTCTTCTAAGAAGAGGGCCTGTGCTCTGTCCCCCAATGAATCAGACGAGAAAAGGATTTTACAGTAAGTACAAAAATCCAAGTATTCTCCATCTACACGTTGTGTGGTGGAAATTCCTGCAGAAACAATTATTCCCTGAAATTCTACTGCTTTTAGTGGACTTAATCAGCTACTCTGACATTTCCTTGTCTGTTGGTAGAACGGGAGTGGACTCTGTTCTGTTACTCCTTTCTTTATCCCACACACGGATGCAGAGGCACAGTTGTTTTGAACTCTTTATGTTACATGTTTAATAATATTATCTGGGCACATGTTTGTATGAAACGGTCGTATACCTTATGTCAAATTTTGGTTACATTCTTCTGCTGTGGTCATATCAAGAGTTTTTGACAGATATTGTACTGACTTTTCTGTGTTCTGGTCAAAAATTATGTCAGATGTATTTCTGTGATCCTGCTAACTCCGTTTTACATTTTTAGAATAAAAGCTTAGTTTAAAAAATTTTTTTAAAAAAATCTGATTTACAATTTGGAAAATATTAATGGGGCTTTTCCAAGACTTTGCCACTAATGGCCTATTCTTAGGATATACCACTAATAACAGATTGGATGATTGAAGTGGTTGCAGCGATTTGGGAAGTTACTATTATCATTTATTTTAAAGCGTAATTAGTTCCAGGGTGCTGTACATTCAAGGGGGTTACATACATAATATATGTCAAGCAAGTACAATGGTGTCAATATTTGACTACCAACTGGTACAAAGGGAGAGAGGACCTTGCCTGCAAAGGCTTATAATCTACAAGTTCCCATCTCCTTCAGGCTGTATTCACATGGAGAAGAGTTTGTGTAGAAATGACTACCACTGTCTCATTCATCTGAAAGTGGCTTGTGTGAATCCATCTGCTAGCACCTAAACCAACCGCATTTAGATGAATGGAAAGTATTTCCGATTGCAAATCTACAGCGTGTAAAAAATCCTATTGAAAGGGACATGGTGCTCCAGCAACTGCCCTGCCCCCTTCAGTATTAACTAGGCGCAGCTCTGTGCACCTTTTAGCGTCTGTGCCTCCTACTGCTCATTAGAACAGCTCAGTCCAGTTCAAGTGATTTGGACTCATTTGCAGTACCAGGCACAGCCACTACAGAACGTATGGCGCTGTGCCTGGTAAACAATAATGGTGGCGGTGCTGGAAGTCCTAAGAATAGGTCAGCAATATCATCGTCCAAACCTTTTTCAACAATAGATAAGTATTGTTAATAAGTGAAAATATAAAACTTACCATGATTTCGCATGTGGTCCCGCAGCAAACGTTCTGTTGCAAATCTCTTGGAGCAATGTGTGCATTGGAACCTATGCTCTGTGGGACGTATACATAAAAACTACATTATACTATAGATCTGCAGAAGCTGTGAATGCAATGATAATTAAAAGGCACACTGAACAATTGCCTGGGACCCAAATGGGGAAAGGAGCACATACATGCGTATTATAACACACCATATATATACATGTACTTTATATATACCATAGGTTGCCACAGCATACTAACGGTATGTAATGATTCTGTGTAAACACAGTATGCATATGTGCACTATGTATACTTTTATATACTCTACGTACTTTTATAGTTATTGTCTATACATGCATGTAGTAAGCGTACCTTTATATGTGCAAATAGTGGACTTATATACAAATACATACTATACTACAAATTTTATTTTATTCATGTATGCAGTGCCAATACATTCCAGAGCACTGTACAGAAATTGTCATCACTCATATCAGAGCTCACAATCTAAATTTCACACTAACCTATCTGAATGTTTTTGGAGAGTGGGAGTAAACTCTAGTACCCAGGGGAAATTAAAACAAACATGGAGATAAAATAAAAACTTCTTCCACGGAGCTCCACACCCATACTGCTAGAATTGTTAATAAATAAAGGACCTGAAAATATCTGCTTTTATCTTTGTTTGGATGTTGCCGCCTAATTAAGATGCTAAGATTTGCACAGCTCCTCTATCCAAAGAAGACAAATCTTAGCACATAATAGACATTTGACTAGGAAACACTTATTTTTCAGTATATATCTCATACTTTTTGCAGCCAGGGCATTTTTATTTAGCTACTCTTACATATCCCTGTATATGTGACTTAGGTATGCATTTGTTTGTTTTTTAATATACATAACACAAAATATTTTTTTAAGGCTATGTTCACATGATGTACCGCGGCGCGTATAGGAGCTCGCACTAATATGCGCGTACTGCCGCTCCGCGGGATGGATTATGGATTACCGTAATTTTGCCACGCATCTCGCCCGTATTAGACCGCAAATACGTGTCGAAATAACACCGTGTGAACATACCCTAAAAAGTAAAAGATAAAAAATGCAAAGTGGAGTAGCCCTTCACTTTCTAAACAGGCCAGGGTAAAAAAAAAAACATGGCTTTTCTATTAGAAACATTGCTTAGACTGCCTTCAGGCTGTGTGTGTGATTGCATCTCCTCCCTAATCAGCTTCGTTGCAGTACCAGGCACAAAAGACAGGTGTGGCACAGTTTTTAGGTAAAGGTAGCCACCTTTAGCTGCTCTTTGACAACCCCTTTAATCAATCCCTAAAAAGGCAGATGGAAAGGGATAGGACACTTCTCTAACTTCTCTACAGTTGTGTCAGGAGAAGCAAGATAATTGTGTAGGGACCTTAGGATTTAAAGACCTCCCCTAGGCAATGTGAATGCTCTCGCAGACACTACCAGAGGGAGTTTAACAAGATTTAAAGGGGTTGTCTCACTACAGTGATTCCTCTTACCTCAGTCCTGTTTTATTGGTTCTATTTTGACTTCAGGGGCATTTACTGGCTTCTACTAGGCTGCAGTATAAGCCAGGTCTGTAGCTATAGCAACCAGTGCTGGCAGCCTATCAGGAGAGATCAATCAGGTCTGTAGCTATAGCGATCTGAGGAGCTCATGTACCCCATACAAGAGGAGATATCTAGGAATAGGTAGGACACACAATGCAAAGGGACTTGTTTTTGCAAGATCTTTAAGGATTGCGTTTTATGTTATAGTGAGACAACCCCTTTAAGGCATAGCTCCAACACTATCAATTAGTTAATAGATGGCATAAGCGATTATGCAGCTTTCTATCACATTTATCACTTCATTCTCCTAACAGCCACACTAATGAGCAGAAATCCAGTGGTCAATTGTAAATTGGGAGAGAATCAGCTACCTCTGGTTGCACTTATCTAATGTCTCAAGCTAAGATTAAGCTTGTTAAAACCCAAACCTTGTTTCCACAAAACAGCAAATACCAGCGGACAACAGGAGAGGATTACTTACACTGTTGTTACATACAGTGCTTTCCAGGCCACTGAGAGTGGATGTCTGCACCCATCGGTTATGCAGTGGACTTGTGATTGCACTCCATACCTTGTTTATGCTTTCATGAAGTAACAGTACGTCTTGGGCCATTGAGGGATTAAGCTATTTACATTAGAATTGCAACAGATCAGAGCTTTTCAAAGATACTTAGTTTGAATATTAGGCAAACGTTACATTTCCATTCTGCTTACTAACCCTTCCACTGCTAGGGATGTGTGGAAAAAATCATGACTTTCAATACTTGCCACAAGCAGAGTATAAAAGCTTAGATCAAGCTGTCAAACAATAATCCAGAATCTTAGCTCCTAAATGCTTTGTTCCATCACTGCAGTCGTCCCGGTGATCCTGGCAGATGATTTCCGCATATATTCTTCATGTGACAGCTGCAGTCACAGGCCGTAGAGCCACGTGTGGCATATCCAACACATGGCCTCTACGATGTGAATGGCTGCAGCCAAGATCACCAGGACGGCCACAGTGATGGAACAAAGCTTTTAGTAGCGTCAGAACATCTCTTTATGTAGTCTTTCAGCTCCCTAATAATTGATATATGATGTGTGCCAAGCACCAACATGAACATGTTCAGGCTGCAATTTAGTAAAAGCAGAAATAGCCCACGCAACATGGGCGCTGCAAAGCTAGCAGAGTCGCTAAGATAAAGGGTCTGAATGCATGTATAGAAGATGTTGTACAGGAACCATGCAGTATTGTAGATTACTTGGTAGGTGATTCTTATTATCATATTAGTTCTTTCATTTTCAATAGTAACATAGCAGGACTGCACAGAAGGATTTAGAAGTGTTTCTTAGTCTACTAGTAAATAAAATGATTGACTTACGATCTAAAGAAGTCTGCCGTCTGAGGTGATCATAGAATTTAGTATTGTTGGAGAACATGCCACCACAGTTTGGACAAGACACGACTTTCTCTTGTGTGTGACTTCGCAGGTGCTCACGTAGCTTGCATCGACTTTTAGAAGAGCAGTCGCAATCTGAGTGAAGGGGTAGAAAAATAAATAAATCAATGCATCCAGGTATGTGGAATCACAAAGCAGATGACTAGAGCACAAATTTTAACCTCACCTTTCCAGCCACACATCAGAACCCGATTCTCTTTACCAGCCACTTCATATTCTGCGCTCAGACCATGGGAGTCAACATGTCTATAGTACCATTCAGCATTGTCAAATGAGCTCTGTCGTGGAGAAAAATTGTGTTAAATTGGCAGTTTCAAAATTAGATTAAAATTTGCCAAAATGTCCACATTTGATAAAATTTGATAGATAGGTTGCTATGGGCAACAAGGACAGTCTTACGCTTAAACAGTTTACATAAATGAGGCCCAACGTGTATATATACACAGACAAGCCATAACATTAAAACCACCACAACATGGCGCCCTGAGGCACGAAGATCACAAGACCTTTGAAGATGTCTCTGGCCCCAAGACATTAGCAACAGATCCTTTAAGTCCTGTAAATTGTGAGTTGCAGCCTCTTTGGATTATTCTGTTTATCCAGCGCCTCTCACAGATGCTCGATCAGATTGAAATCTGGGGAATTTGGAGGCTAAGACATGACCTTGAACTTTGTAATGTTCTTTAAAAGGTTCCTGAACAATGTTTTCAGAGGCAGGGCAGGTTATTCTGCTTAGTCTGTATCAATGTTTAGGTAGTACGTGTCAAAGTAACATCCACATGAATGCCTGGACCAAGGTTTACGAGTAAAATCTTGCCTAAGTAGTTTCACATGGCTGTTTTTTTTTTTTATATCAGAACGAAATCCATGTTTAAACACCGTGTTGATGCAGTGGGGTTTTTGGGCGCCGATTTTCCATTTCATGCATGGTTCTGAAGAGGTTCAGAGGTTTTTCAGTCGAGTTTTTGGATGCTGGCTCTAAGCTGCTTTGATGCGGTTTGGATGTGGGTTTGGGAACAGATTGGTGACAAAAACGTATTTAAATCACGTCCAATTTATTTTGATGTGATTTGGACGCTGTTCTTCTCTTCTGATTTTTATGGGCTGTGGTTTCTGAAGCTGTTTCAGCACAGAATATACCACAGAAATAGTGTCCAAAACAGTCATGTGAACCTGCCCTAATATACCTCATTTCCTGACAGGTATCACTATACTAAGGTACATATGTCACTCCCTTCCCTTGTCAGTAGTTTTAACATTATGGTTGATCTGGGTAATTAGCCAGAAACACGGGGGAGATGGGGCTTAGTGAGTGATGCCCCAGAGGTGTTCCACTTACAGCCACCCATGGCCCCGCAGGCTCAGTTTAGTGCCCTCACCTCGCACGCGTCCCACATACATATGAAGCTTTCCTGAAGTTCCGGAATGATGTTGCGGCTCTGCATGTCCAGCTGGCACGGAATGAGATCTGGCTGACTCTGTAACGCCTGGAGTCCTAGCTGTTTCAGCTTAGTGTGGTAGCAATGAAAATAGACATGGCGGAAAAGTTCGACTTGGCTATCCAGAGAGAAGAAGCCGCAGTCTTGCCACAGGCAACAAAACTCATCTGCAAGAGAAGATGCAGAGAATGACATAAGCTGCAGATCAGTGCACTGCAACTAGAGGCAGAACTACAACTCCCAGCATACCCTGGCGGCCTGCACAGATTGAGGGTCGGATCAGGACATTCCACCACATGACACTTGATGAGACAGCCTCAGTAATTAGAGACCTCTGGAGACCTCACACATCTGGATACGGGGAAGCGGGTGTCACACAATGCGGCATCATGGGCTGTCACTCCTGGCAGAGCCATTTTAGCAT
Organism: Phyllomedusa bahiana; assembly: GCA_025379985.1. Lineage (NCBI taxonomy): Eukaryota > Metazoa > Chordata > Amphibia > Anura > Hylidae > Phyllomedusa > Phyllomedusa bahiana. The sequence goes on from JAODAL010002336.1 coordinate 49,607, forward strand.
AATGGGTCCCAGGCACAGGACGACAGCAGGCCCTGCCCAAACACCACACGAGGCCATGCCTTTCACTACCGCCAATCACACCCATCACAGCACTTACTGGGTAGGACAGGGAGCCGATGGGCTCCCTACTCCAGCATGGTCTTAACTGTGCGCACTTCCTAAGCACACACAGAGTTCAATAAACAGCATCGACCCCGGGATCCAGGACATGTGGATTTTCAGGACATACATTCACTGCCCAGGGTCTCTATGCTTGTGGGGCCCCTGTGCAACTGCTTAGTGTGCACAATGGATAAGATGGCCCGGACAGCTGGCAGAGGTGCAGGAGGAGGCTGGGGCCCCAATGGCAGCCACACTGGTTGGCCAGGCAGAGCTGTCAGAGGACGCCCCAATCACTTATATCAACTGACTTGAAGGTGAAACCCTTCCACTGATGATAACTGCAGGCTCAGCTCTTACCCTCACAGTCCATGCTCTCCTCTCCAGTCCGCAGCTGATGGCTCTCCAGGTGATCAGATACATGAGCGCAGAATTCTTCCATCTTTGAAGCCACATAGGAGCAGGAGCCCCACTCACACTGGAGCAGGACGTTGACACTCCGCTTCACACCTCTGCCTGTTATCCCAGTGTCTGCCATCAGTGACGGAGGCTCCAGCACAGCTGCGGCTTCAGCCCTCCACTGCTATTACATTAACGCGAAAGCAAGGTAACGCTCGCCTTGCCACAAGTGTGTCCAATGCCGGCACCCGTCCGGACAGCACGACACGTGACACAACAACAGCCCGACCAATCCGGGAGCCGCTCGCAACCATAACACGGAAGCATCGTGTCTTCTCCAAGGAAGCGGTGCGTCGTGCTAAACAGCCCCCCGGAAACGGCGCCTGGGGCAAAGCGATACCTGAGCCGCAGGATGGGGGCGAGTCCGGTCAGCGCAGGGCAGGACGGGAGACATGGACGCACCGTGTGCGTGGGGAATATAGCGCTGCCGGTTTGGGCAGTTCTACAGAGTTTCTACCAGAGGTTGCGAGTTCTACAGCGGTTACATATACCCCGACTATTGTACTTGTCGGCTGTAAGATGGGCTAAAGCATTGGGTAGAAGATTTGGGGGAGGGGGGGTTGTAAAATGGCGACAGGCAGGGGCGGTGCTAGGGTCTTAAAACCTTCGGGGCCAGACCCTCTGTTATCGTTTACTCAGTAGGGCTCAGTGCACACAGCATTTGCCACAGCACATTGTGACCTGCAGCGTTTGACTTAAAGGGGTGTTATCGTTTCATTAAATGGTCTTCAGAATAAGGGGACAGTGAAAACAAGCAACTTTGCAATTGGATGTCATTAGCAAAGCTGTCTTGTTCTCAGTGTCCTTTATCTTGTGTTTTTATTTACACTGATATCCAGTGTGGGTCTAATCCCTCCTCCTTGCAATTCACTAGCTGAGAGCTCATTTACATTCTGTACAGCCCCTGGGTCGATTCACGGAGCTGTGTCTTCAGAGTTAGGGGCCATAGCATTTTCTGTTTCCACACCTAGCAGAAACAGACTGCAGCAGATTGTACAATGAGAAAACATGACAGCTTTGACCCTGTGCCCAACTCTCCTGCATACACTCAGATCTGTGCCGTTCTTAGAAAGCTGTAATACATCTCCAGCTGTGAGAGATCAGTGCTCAGATTCGATTGAATGCAGCCTGTGGTATGTATACAGCTCCTATAAAATAAGACTGATAGGGAGAGACACAGTGATATGTGGACTCAGAGGAGGGGGGAGGGGTGGGATTGGGGGAAGTCTCAGGCCAGCACCGAAGGAGGGATGATGTCATCCAGCTGGGAGGGGAAGAAACGCCCCTGCATTCACAGAGCTGGGAAGCTAAGAGAAGTGTGAATCAGCCGAAGTAAGGAAGCGATACATCCCCTTTAAGCCCTTACTGCCGGAGCCAGTTTTTTTTTTTTTTTAAATGTGACGTGTCACTTTATGTGAGAATAACTTTTTCACACTTTAACCTATCCATGTGATTCCGAGATTGTTTTCTCATGACACATTGTGCTTTAAGTTAGTAAGAAATATTGGTCCAAAAAGTCCTTGTTTATTTGTGAAAAATATCAAAGTATTGTGAAAAATTAGAAAAATTTACCATTTTCAAACTTAAAAAATTTCTACATGTAAGACAAAGTTATTCCACTCAAAATAGTTTATAACTAGCATCTATCATATGTCCACTGTAGGTTGGCATCAGTTTTTTTTTAAATGTCTTCTTTTTTATGACATTAGGGGGGCTTAGAAATTTAGTAGCAATTTTCACGTTTTCAAATTTGCACTATACCTTTTTTTAGGGACCAGTCCAGCTCTGACGTCGCTTTGATTGGCCTGTATGTTAGATACCCCCATAAATGACTTCATATAAGAAACTACACCTTAACCTCTTCCCGACATTGGATGTATGCATACGCCCTAGCTGGACGTGACTTCCCGCAAATGGATGTATGCATACGTCCTTGCGGGCGAGCCACGAACGATCGCGACATGGAACCAGCGGTAAATTACCGCTGGCTTCATGCCTTATCACCCCCGGCCAGAGTGAGCTCCGGCGAGGGGTGATTAACGCTTCATTACCACAACCTGTCATGGTTGCAATAATGAAGCCGCAGGCAGGAGGAGGGAGCTCCTCCTGCCTGCTCCCGTCAGCTGCCGCACTACAGTGCAGCAGCGATCTCCTATCTGATGGTCCCGGGAAGTGAACGGCACTTCCCGGGGTCATCTGTGACATCACCATGCCCGCAATGCATTTGTCATGGCGACCAGTACACAGTACTAGTACTGTGTACTGGCCTGCCTTCTAACAGCAATCTGATGAAAAAGTAAAAAATAAATGTTACATGAAAAAAAAGTAAAACACAAAAAATAAAATAAAAACACATACACCGCTCTGTTCTGCATTTCAGACGCCAATCCCCCAAACAAGATAAAAAATAAATGAAGTACACATATTTGGTATCGCCGCGTGTGTAACGACCTGCCCTATATATCTGTCACATTAATTAACCCGCACGGTGAACACCATAAAAAAAATAAAAAACAGTCACAGAATTGCGTTTTTTGTTCATCCTGCAGCACATAAAATGGAATAAAAAGCGATCAAAAGCTCATGTAAACTCCAAAGTTGTACCAATTAAAACGTCCGTTTGACCCGCTAAAAAAACATCATTACACAGCTCTGTATACGGAAAAATAAAAAAGTTATGGCTCGCAGAAGACAGTGATGCATAAATATTGTTTTACACAATAAAACCTTTTTTTTTTTTTTTTTTTTTTTTTTAAAGTGCTTCAAAATAAAATAAAAAACTATATAAATTGGGTATCGCCCTAATCGTATTGACCCAGAGAGTAAATCTAACTTGTCACGGATACTGCGCGATGAGCGCTGTTAAAAATTAAAAAAAACACTACTAGGATTGCAGTATTTTCTTCACCCTTCCTTCTAAAAAATGGATTTGAAACTGATCAAAAAGTTTTGTCCCCCAAAAAATGATACCAATAAAAACATCAACTCATCCCGCAAGAAAGAAGACCCAACAAAGCTCCGTAGACCGAAAAATAAAAAACTTAGGCTCTCAGACTATGGCGATGCAAAAACGTGTTTTCCTTTTTGAATAAAAGTGTTTTTATTGTGTAAAAGCAGTAAAACCTATAAAAAAAAAAAAAATACAAATTGGTTATCGTTGTAATCGTATCGACCTGCTGAGTAAAACTAGCATGTCATTTATACCGCGTGGTGACCGCTGTAAAAAATAAAAAAACACTACCGGGAATGCTGTATTTTGCAGGGCTGTGGTGTCGGAGTCGGTGGCTATTTTGCAGGAGTCAGAGTCGTCATAAAATGGACTGACTCCCAAAATATATAATTAGTTGGTCCAGTTCGTTCGATGCAGTGCAAAGAGCAAGAGGGTCCGGCCAGTGCTCCGTCTCCCATATCTTCAGCCTTATCACATGAGTGTAATTGATGACATGGAGCAGGCAAAGCGCTGCCCCAGGGGGAAAAGATTCTGCTCCCATAACAAACAGATTTCAGCAAAATTTTACACCTGCTTTCAAAGAAGTAGAAGAGTTTAACCATCCATCAAAACTAACTGTGGCTGAGGCAATTCCTTTATACCCTGACATTGTTAGAGATGTTGCCCCTGTGGTTATCGTTTTGCTCCCAACCCAAGTTAGTGTAGAGAGGCCGTTCTCTAGCTTGGCAATAATAAGATCAGATGTGAGGTCATGTATGCAGGATCTGATGGAGGCCATACTATTTCTCAGAACAAATTCAGAGACTTCACAAATGTTCCTGCAGTGTTTTGCATATTTACAATTTTTTTTGTGTCCTAAAGTCATATCCAATAAATATATTTTACACTGACAAGCAAAATGGTAACATTGGTTTGAACTTGTGGCTTTCAGGCTCCATATATCACCATCCACTACAGCTTTTTACATGAGGCTACTGTAATTGTATATACAATCATCTGACCCATATTATACATAAATTTGACTTGCAAGTATTTAGCATCTGCTTAGTTACAATTTTTCTCCTAAAAAGTGTTAATTGTTATTATTGTGTTAGTATTTGGTGAATCCACCTTTGGTTTTCAATACTGCCTGAATCCTTCTGGGTTCTGAATCAGATTCAAACACATCTTGACCAAAATCTGATCCCAGGTCTCTTCTACACATTCCCAATGTTGGTGCAGACTGGACTTGGATACAAATACAGCTTTTTCTTCAACTCTACCTACAAGTGTTCAAAAGATCAAAACATTGTTACCCTTTTGCTTGTCAGTGTCTGTTCTACCTAAATAGCTTGATTATTGTATCATAAGGTGATAAACAGCCTGATGTTACCATTTTACTGCAGTAACGTTATCACTTAAACATGCGCCATGTATAAGGGAGTCAGGAGTCTGAGGTTTGGGAAATTGAGGAGTCGGAGTCGGGGATTCGGCTTGCCGACTCCACAGCCATGGTATTTTGTTCAAAATGCCTCACAAAAACCTTAATAAAAAGTGATCAAAGCGTCATATGCACCCCATAATGGTACTAATAAAAACGTCAACTCATCTTGCAAAAAACAAGCCCATAATCAGCTCCGTGCACAGAAAAATAAAAAAGTTATGGCTGTCAGAATAGGACAACATAAAAATGCAATTTCTTATAGACCTAATTCTATTGTGTAAAATTAATAAAACATAAAAAAACTATATAAAATCTATATCATTGCAATTGTACCGACCGCCATAGTAAAGTTTTCCTGTCATTTATCCCATACGGCGAACACTGTAAAAATGAAGCCGAAAAAACAATGGTGGAACTGCGTTTTTCCCCCCCATTTTCATAGCCCAATACTTAAAAAATACTATGGACCACCTGTACACCTAAAATGCACAGTACACCCCTAGATGAGTTCCATGAGTGTTGTTGAATCCAAAATGGGGCGACTTCTGGAAGGTTTCACCTGTTCTGGTACTTTGGGGGCTTTGCAAATACGACATGGCCCCACCAAAATCTGCGTTCCAAAAGCAAAATAGCGCTCCCTCCCCTGTACGCCCTGCCATGTGCCCAAACAGCAGTTTACACCCACATGTAAGGTATTACCGAACTTGGAAGAAATTGCTTAACAAAATTTGGGATGCTTTTTATACAGGATTCCTTGTAAAAATGCAACATTTTCAGCTAAAATTGCAGATTGTTGGAAAAAAAAAAATTTTCATATTCCCAGCCTAACGATAAAATTTTTTGTAAAACACCTGTGGGAGGTTAATATACTCACTACACGTCTGGATATATTCCTTAAGGGGTGTAGTCTCCAATATGGGGTGTTTTTAGGGGAGTTTATTAAGTTTTAGCACAGTAGGGTGTCCGCAAACCTGAAATGGCGCCTAAATAAAATTGTAAGGAAAATGAGACCCCAGAGTCCGGTAGGTGAACCTCCTATTCTGGGGCTTGTGGTTGAGCCAAATAGCGCACTGGGGCCACATATGGGATATCTCTGAAAACAGCAGAATCTGGGGAATCAATATTAAGTTGCATTTCCCTGATCACACCTACCGAGTTCTTGTGAATAATGGCTGAAAATTGAAAATCTGCAAAAAAAAGTGAAATTTTAAACTTTTTGCTTTAATTCCTGTGAAACACCTAATGGGCTAATAAACTTCCTAAATGCTGTTTTGAATACTTTAAGGGGTGTAGTTTCTTAGATGGGGTCATTTATGGGGGTATCTAACATACAGGCCAATCACAATTATGTTAGAACTGGACTGGTCCCTAAAAAAATGTATATTGCAAATTTTCTTGAAAATGTGAAAATTACTACTAAATTTCAAAGCCCCCTAATATCATAAATTAAAAAAAGACATTTAAAAAAAAAGATGCCAACCTACAGTGGACATATAGTAGATGCTAGTTCTAAGCTATTTTGAGTGGAATAACTGTCTTACACGCAGAATTTTTGAAGTTTGAAAATGGTAAATTTTTCTAATTTTTCATGATACTTTGATATTTTTCACAAATAAACAGGGACTTTTTGAATCAAAATTTCTTACTATCTTAAAGCCCAATGTGTCACGAGAAAACAATCTCTGAATCACATTGCTAGGTTAAAGTGTCAAAAAGTTATTCTCATATAAAGTGATACATGGCAGATTTAAAAAATGGGGCTCTGTCAGAGAGGCCAAAACTGGCTCTGGCGGTAAGGGGTTAAAGTATTCAAAACAGCATTTAGGAAGTTTATTAGCCCATTAGGTTTTTCACAGGAATTAAAGCAAAGTGGAGGTGAAATTTCAAATTTTCACTTTTTTTTTTTGAATCATTTAATACTGTCATCACTTTTATAGTGTTTTTTATAGTGTTTATATTGAATAGGCATATAGGCCCCCTTGGTCGGTAAGTAGGTATATACATCCCCTCAGAAGTTAGGTTTAGAAGTCCCCTCCATAGGTAGGTAGGTATATAAGCAGGGCTGTGGAGTCGGCAAGCCAAAGCCCCGACTCCTCAATTTCCCAAACCTCTGACTCCCGACTCCCTCATACATGGCGCATGTTTAAGTGATTACTGTGGTAAAATGGTAACATCCGGCTGTTTCTCACCTTATGATACAATAATCAAGCTATTTAGGTAGAACAGACACTGATAAGCAAAAGGGTAACAATGTTTTGATCTTTTGAACACTTCTGGGTGGAGTTGAAGAAAAAGCTTGTATCAGTCCAGTCTGCTCCAACATTGGGAATGTGGGAAGAGACCTGGGATCAGATTTTGGTCAAGATATGCTTGAATCTGATCCAGAGCCCAGAAGGATTTATGCCGTATTGAAAACCAAAGGTGGATTTACCAAATACTAACAGAATAATAGAAATTAACATTTTGATTTTTAGGAGCAAAACAGTAACAATGCAGTTACAGGAAAGAATCTGCAGAACTAAGCAGATGCTAAATACTTGCAAGTCAAATTTATGTATAAGATCGGTAAGATGACTGTATATAAAATTACAGTAGTCCCATGTACAAAGTTGTAGTGGATGGTGAGATATGGAGCCTGAAAGTCACAAGTCCAAAACATTGTTACCATTTTGCTTGTCAGTGTAAAATATATTTATTGGATATGACTTTAGAACACAAAAAAATTGTAAATTTGCAAAACCCTGCAGGAACATTTGTGAAGTCTCTGAATTTGTTCTGAGAAATAGTATTGCCTCCATCAGATCCTGCATAGATGACCTCACATCTGATCTTATTATTTCCAGGCTAGAGAACGGCCTCTCTACACTAACTTGGGTTGGGGGCAAAGCGGTGACCACAGGGGCAACATCTCTAACAATGTCAGGGTATAAAGGAATTGTCTCAGCCACAGTCAGTTTTGATGAATGGTTGGACTCTTCTACTTCTTTGAAAACAGGTGAAAAATTTTGCTGCAATCTGTTTGCCATGGGAGCAGAATCTTTCTCCTGGGGCAGCGCTTTGCCTGCTCCATGTCATCAATTACACTCCTCATGTGATGAGGCTGAAGATATGGGAGCAGTAGCACTGACCGGACCCAATTCTTCTTGCTCTTTGCAATGCATCAAACTAACTGGACCAACTTAATATATATTTTGGGAGTCGGAGTCGGTCCATTTTTTGATGACTCCATGACTCCCTGTATATAAGTGCCCAGGGCTGTGGAGTTGGAGTCATTATAAAATGGACCAACTCCCAATATATGTAATAAATTGGTACAGTCAGTTCAATGCAGTGCCAAGAGCAAGAGGAATTTGGTCTTGCCAGTGCTACTGCTCCCATATCTTCAGCCTCATCACATGAGGAGTGTAATTGATTAAATGGAGCAGGCAAAGCGCTGCCCCAGGGGAAAAGATTCCGCTCTCACAGCAAATAGAGTGACCAGATTTCGCTAAATTTTTCACTTGTTCTCAAAGAAGTAGAAGAGTTCAACTGTTCATCAGAACTGACTGCATGAGGCAATTCCTCTATACCCTGACATTGTTAGAGATGTTGCCCCTGTGGTCACCGCTTTGCCCCCAACCCAAATTATTGTAGAGAGTCCGTTCTCTAGCCTGAAAATAATGAGGTCATCTATGAAGGATGATCAGTACAAATTCATAGACTCCACAAATGTTATTCAGGACGTTTTTGTCAAACTGTGTTTTTCCCACTTACTGCAGCATTTTGCATATTTACAAATTTTAGGGGTTTTGTGTTCTAAAGTTGTAACCAATAAATATTTTTTTTTTCTCAAACTTTTTTTTCTCATTTTTTTTTCTTGGGATTCGAAAAGGGGACAGCATTTATGAGTGGCTGTGGCTTTTAATCATTTTCACATTATTGTGTATATGGATGTTTATTATTGTAGCATTATTGATATGTATTACATTTATTTATTAAGTTTTATAAGGTAGAATAAAGTAAAAGTGTCACGTCAAGGGGAATAAAGTGAGCCCTAACTGGAACCCAGCCCATTGTCCCTGCCTACTTGACGTGCTGCCATAGGCGGCATATACCAACTGGGCGACAGTCCCTGCGCTGCTAAAGTGCTGGGGCCATCAGAAGGAAGAATAGTCAGACAGTCCGGGTCAATAACAAATCAGAAACGCCAAGCCACAAATCAGAACCAGAGGGAAAACGTAAACAAGCCGAGGTCAAACACGAACGGGAGCGAGGTACAAAATCAGATGACAAGCCGTAGTAAGTAAACAAGCGGGGGGTCTGGTACACAAGTAAACAGCACAATACAAAACACAAGGGAACTAGGCAGCCACGAAATATCGCAGGCACAGCACTCAGCCTGCTGAGTGTTTAAATGTAGTTCCCGGATACCGCTCCTGTAGCTGATTGGAGCAGCCTCTGGGCCCTCCCATTTGCTGGTGCGACACGCCCCCCTCCGGAGTGGCTGGGCCTCTGTCATTCACAAAGCTTCAAGCAGAATGTGTATCAGGGTGGGGTCGCAATTCAGCTGCTGCAGACTGTTGCTCCCTGCAGGCTGAGCGCCACCTAGCTCTGACAAAAAGTTAGGGAAACGTATTTTTAAATTGTCTTTTAAGAAACCTCATTTGTAACATACAGGGCGTGGAGCAGATATAAGGCCCAGAATAAGCCAGGCACTATACCCTGATGAAGGAGATCGTTATTCTCTGAAACGCGTAGGTCTTGTGTGCCTGCTCGGCTTTCGTTAACTACTGCTTTAGTGATGTCACTCTAGTCTGTCAGCCTGTATGTGTGGCCGGGGCATATCAGCGTTGAACACACCACACTGTTTGTTTCTGGTTTGTTATTTCTGACAAATCCACCCACAGAAGATTGAAGTGGACAGAAACCTGTCCTAGTGCGAGGTTCCTGGCTTATGTGAGCATCAAGTGAGAATTTCTACGAAAACGTTTGCACTGTTACAGGTTTGTTTTACACTAAATGCACGGGGGTTGCAAACTTTGAAGTTTGATTATTTGAGGACTGCTTGTGGTGAATTAAGTTGATACCTTATACAGCGAACAGAGCGCGATCGTCTTTTATAAATATACACATTTTATCTTTATTAGAGGATTGTAGCAGATTTCCTCTGACAATCTTTGTGCAGCTTGTTCCCTGAAACACCTGGCGCTTGTATCTAAAGTTGTGGTTAGTTAAATATATTTTACACTGACAAGCAAAAGGGTAACAATGTTTTAAACTTGTGACTTGCAGGGTCTATATCTCACCATCCACTACAGCTTTGAACATGAGAATCCCATCATTTTGTAGACAACCATCTTGGCTATCGCATACATAACGTTGACCTGCAATTATTTAGCATATGCTTAGTTCTTCAGATTCTTGTCATGTAACTGCATTGTTACTGCTATGCTCCTGGTGGTGGGACAATCTTTTTCTTGTATACTACAAATTACAACCTGTTCTCACATCCCCTAATAGCAAAAGGTCACTGGTTCAAGCAGCCATGAAGAAAAGAGGAAACGCATCATCCAGCCCATCGATAGCGGTCTCTGGGCCAAGAAAATTGCCAAACTGCATCATGTGAGGTCATGACAGCTGGAAGAATATGAAATGATGTCCATCCATTCATTCAAAAGCCAAGAGGCGGACATCCAGGCAAAATATTAGTCAACAAGTCAGCTCATCACTAGGTCTATCATAGGTGGCTCATATGCTTCGTAAGAGTGAGATCACAGAGGTACATGCAACACACATTGCTCAAGTCTGGAATGATGGCCAGAAAAAAGATGAAGAGGCCTCGACTTCAATCTTGTCATAAGAAGCGTCGGCAAAGAGTTTGCAAAAAAGTTTTTAAAAAAATGGAAGATTGGAAACGAGTGAGTTGAAGCGATGAGATGAAAGTCAATAGAATGGGCTCTGATGGGGGTTTGGAAGAATGAGGCTAATGGATTGAGAAATTGAAGAAACTCAAGTTCGGTGGCGGAAGGCTGATGATATGGTGTTGTGTTACAGCCAAAGATGTTGGATACTTGACCAAGATAAATGTTAATCTCCATGCTGAACTATATGTGAATATCCTACAAGATGAGTTACTTCATATACTCGAGTACTATGGGTATGAAAAGGACGACATCGTGTTCTAGCAGGACAACAACCTGAAGCAGACGTCAAGATTGGAGAAGGAATGGTTCAATGACAATGAAGTAGAGTTGCTGTATTGGCCTCCACAGTCCCCGGACTTCAACCCAACCGAATACTTGTGGGTAGAGTTGTAGAAAAAGCTGTATTCATACCCAAATCCAATATGCACCAACATTGGGAATGTGTAGAAGAAACCCGAGATCAGATTTTGGTCAAGACATGCTTGAATCTGAGGCAGAGCACGCCCAGAAGCATTCAGGCAGTATTGAAAGCCAAAGGTGGATTTACCAAATACTAACAAAATAATACAAATTAACATTTTGATTTTAAGGAACAAAACAGTAAAAATGCAGTTACATGACAAGAATCTGCAGAACTAAGCAGATGCTAAATGCTTGCAAGTAAAATTTATAAGATTGTCTATAAAATGATGGGAGTCTCGAATTCAAAGCTGTAGTGGATGGTAAGATATGGAGCCTGAAAGTCAGAAGTTCAAAATATTGTTACCATTTTGCTTGTCAGTGTATGTTCTAATCTAAATAGCTTGATTATTGCATCATAAGGTGATAAAAAGCCTGATGTTACCATTTTACTACAGTAAAGTTACCCAGCTTTATATCTCCGGTCCTGATATTAACTCTCTTCTCTCCCGGATCCCAAAATGCCTATCATCCATTTCCTCCTTCTTCTCCTCCCGTCGCTTAAAACTAAATGTAGATAAAACAGAATTCATCATCTTTCCACCGTCCCTCTCTCTCCCTCCACCTGATCTCTCTATCACTGTTAATGGCCACACCCTCTCACCAGCTCCACAAGTCCGCTGCCTTGGGATAACCTTTGACTCCTCTTTATCCTTCAAACCGCACATCCAAGCCCTCACCTCTGCCTGCCGCCTCCACCTGAAAAATATTTCACGCATCCGCCCATTCCTCAACTCTGACACTACTAAAACGCTAGTCCACGCCCTCGTCATCTCCCGCCTCGACTACTGCAACATCCTTCTCTGTGGCCTCCCAGTTAGCACCCTCGCTCCCCTCCAATCCATCCTAAACTCTGCTGCCCGTCTTATCCACCTCTCTCCTCGCTACTCCTCTGCCTCTCCCCTCTGCCAATCCCTTCACTGGCTGCCCATTGCCCAACGAATTCAGTTCAAATTACTAACCCTGACCTACAAGGCTCTCCATAACCTCTCCCCTCCATACATCTCTGCCCTAATTTCCAGATACCTCCCCTCACGCAATCTCCGCTCCTCACAGGACCTTCTCCTCTGCTCCCCTCTCATCAGCTCCTCACATAACCGTCTCCAAGACTTCTCCCGTGCTTCACCCACACTCTGGAACTCCTTAACCCAAAACATCAGACTCTCCCCAACTTTCACCAGTTTCAAAAGCAACCTGAAAACCCATCTCTTCAGGATAGCCTACAACCCACACTAACCCCACCACCACTACACTGGCCCGCAAGCATGTCTGCCCCTCACCTTCTGTCTCTCCCCTTCGTCCTCGTAGATTGTAAGCCCTCGCGGACAGGGTCCTCTTTCCTCTCTGTTTCAGTTACTAGTCATTTTTGTCACCATTGTATTTGTTCAACATTTGTTATGTATGTAATTCCCCTTAAATGTACAGCGCCCTGGAATTAATGGCGCTCTAAAATAAATAATAATAATAATAAAATGTGCCATGTATGAGGGAGTCGAAATTAGGGAAATTGAGGTGTCAGAGCTGTGGCTTACTGACTCCACAGCTCTATAAGTGCCCCTCCATAGGTAAGTAAATATATAGGTGTCCTCCATAGTTAGGCAGGTATATAGGTCCCCTCCTAGTTAGGCAGGTATATAAGCACCCCTCCATAGTTAGGCAGGTAAATAAGCACCCCTCCAAAGGTAGGTAGGTTTATACATTGCCACGAAAAAAAGGAAAAAATAGTAATACTCACCTGTCCTCGTTACGCTGCCAAGCGCTTTGCTCATCTGCCCGACACTGGCAGCGTGACGTCATCATGCCACCAGCACAGGGACACTCCTTTGGCAGCTTCTAGGCCACACAGCCCAGTCATGGTGATTAGGCTTTGCGGCCTAGGAAAGGCAACAGCATGATGATGTGACTTCATCGTACAGCTGCTCAGTTTACTGTAGCAACCTGCAATAGTGTTTTTTTTTTTTTTAACTGTGCCTACCTCCCGGTGCTCCGGTTCAGGGCGGCGGCCTTTTTATCTGGGTCTCAAGCCCCGAATTCAACAGCGGCGCCCCTGGCAGCAGGGTTGTTTTGAACTGGGACTGGTTTATTCTTATGAAATATACTAAGGTTGATGATGCCCTAACAAATGATAAAAACCTTACTACATCTTGGGGCAAATAAACAACAGCATAGGGAGGAGACTGTGGAGGTGGGTGTGGGTTCTTTTTTATTTTATCAGGGCATCAGCAGCCTGTGTATATTTAATAACAAAAAATAACCAGACAACCCCTTTAATATTTTTTTTTTGATAAATATTTTAAAAACGTACTTTTTGCATTTTCATTCTCCGTAGGGACTAGGGGACGTTGTCAGACTGCAAAGGGGTGTAGCATGTGCCAACCCCACCCCAAAGTGAGAGTTACCCATGGTTTGGAGGCCTGTTTGGGCTGTTTCTGGACAGTTCAGGGGTAGGTCTGGCAGAAGTAATATGTAACGGTGTAAAATAATGGTTTTCCTACTATTCCCCCCAAAAGGGGCCATAGAATAGTAACTGGAGCCATAAGGCCTTTTTTAGCGCCATAACAACCATTCAAGACCCCGTGATCTTGTTGCAGAGGACTGATGAGACAAAGGAATGTTTATCTACCTCTTAGAGACCGTGGTCATAATTAATGCGACATTTAACCCCTTAAGGACCTTGCGTGTTTCTTTTTGTTGACACGTTAGTTTTTTCCGCCTTACAAGAGCCATAACTTTTTTATTTTTCCACCTTATTTTGTGGGGCAAGATGTACTTTTAATGGGTTTTTTTTCTTTGACTTAAAATTTTAACTTGGAAACGCAAAAAAATTTTGTATTGCGCCATGTTTAGTTTTTTTTTTGGGGGGAGGGGGGGGGGGGGGAAATTTACTCTCCGGTAAAAATTATGTGTTATCTGTATTCTACAAGTTGTACACGGGCAGTACCAAACAGGGACATTTTTCCCTTATTTTTTTGGTAAGAAAAAAAATTTCCCAAAAAACATTTTTTTAATTTTTTCCTTGGGCAACGGAAACATAATTTTTGGGCTAAAAAGCTATTTTATTGGACCAGTTTGAATACATGCTACCTTTTTTATTTAAATTTTTTTCCCAAATTTTTAGGGGAGTAAAATGACCAAAAAAAAAAACAATTTTTGGGCGTTTTGGAAATTTTTTATTCTTTTACGGTGTTCAACGTACGGGATAAAAGATGTATTTAGTAGATTTGGACTTTTTGGGGACGACGATACCAAATAGTGTAACTTTTTTTTTTTATTTGTAAAATGAATGCAAAATGGCGGGTTTGTAAGGGGTATCCAGGGTCGTTAAGGGGTTAAAGTGGTTCTCTCATCCTGCAGTTTCACAGACCCATAGGGGACTTTGTTTACATTCCTTGTCAGGGGTTTTTGGGAAGGTTCTATGCAGTGACGGTGTATCACTCTGATTCAGCTGATCCCGTTTCATCACTGACTGCTGGTTTGAAATACATGCAAAGCCCCAAGCGCTAAGGCTTAAAACTTGGATTTCCCTTTTTGAAACAAAATTCTGTCTAGGATAAGACTCGCAAGGGTGACTCACCATGGTCAGACTGACTGATGGCAGCTTGGATGATTGAAAGGTAATAGCAAGGAGAGGTTGGGAGTAGCGGTTAGTAACCAGAGAAACTTTTGTGCTCTTAGCAACTAAAATCTTCTTTATCTCCAGACCAAAACAAAATCCACCAAGCGATATATTTGGTAATAGTCTTCATTTACCTTTCCCTTATGTTTAAAGCCAATCATTGTGGTGAGAAAACCCCTTTAAAGGATTAAAAGGCCGGGGTCAACATTTTCTTTTATTCTGGCTGTAGCTAAGACCAGTCACCTGCCATGTGTAGAACAAGTTCAGCATCTGAGCTCATTCCATACATTCAGTCTCATAAAGAAACTTTACATCAGATGTCAGTTAAGACCCACTAAAGATTTAGCTCCACTTTTAGGCTATGTCTACACTGCAGTGGACAAAAAACGACCTGAAAACTGAATACTAAATACGTTATGAAACTGAGTTTTCTGTCCACTGCCTGTCAAAAGCAGCTGAAAAAACGGCCGTTTTTTGCAGCGATTTTCGTTTTTCGGTGCGTTTTTTGCTGGTCTTTAAGCCTGTTTTAATGTATGCATAAATTAAGCCATTGGATGTAACTCCACCCTACAAAAGGGTAAATAAAGCACCTCTTTGCATTTATATGTGATCTTGTAGTTGTTTTACGGATTTTAGCGCTAATAAAGTTATTTTGCATTTGCCGCCAAAAATACGTTTTGGTTTTTTTTTTCTTCCGATTTTGGCTTTAAAGTCATCATCATCATCATTCATTTTGGAGCGCCCTTGATTCCAGGGCGCTGTACATTTCAGGTGGGTACATAAATAACATGAGTCAAACAATTACAAGGCGGTCAGAGACAATAAGTGACTACTAAACAATGGTACATGTGGGAGAGAGTTCCTTGCACCGTGGAGGGCATTACAATCTACAGGGAACGGGTGGAAGGAGACAGAAGGTGGAGGGCAGACATGTTTGTGGGGACGGAGCAGTGAACACGGTTAATGTAGGGTTATAGCACATCCTGAAGAGTAGGTTTTCAGGTTACATTTGAAAGGGTTGAGAGAGGGGGAGAGTCTGAGGTTTTGAGGGCAGTGAGTGTCCAAAGTGTGAGGGAAGCATGCACGAGAGAAGTCTTGGGACGGTTATGTGAGGTGTAGAGGATGAGCGAGGAGAAGGTCCTAGTGAGGAGAGGAGGGTTGCGTGAGGGGAGGGTATTTAGAGGGGTTAAGGCAGAGATAATAATTGAAGGGGAGGAGGGAAGAGGTTGTGGAGAGCCTTGTGTAGGTCAAAGTTGCTAGCTTGAACTGGATTCGTGGGCATGGGAAGCCAGTGAGGGATTGCAGAGGGGAGAGGCAGGGGGAGTAGCGAGGAGAGAGGTGAATCAGACAGGCAGCAGATGACTAAGGATGGTTTGGAAGGGGAGCAAGGGTGCTAGTGGGAGCCACAGGAGAAGGATGTTGGCCAGTAGTCGAGGACGGAGGTGACGGGAGGGCATGGACAAGCTTTTTGTGCTTAGAGTTAAGAATTGAGAGGATCGGGAAAATATTTTTTAGGTGGAGGGGACAGGCAGAGGTGAGGTTTGGATGTGTTGTTTGAAGGGAACAGATTGGAGTCAATGGTTATCCCAAGGCAGCGGAACTGTGGTGATGGTGAGAGAGTGTAGCCATTGACAGTGATAGAGAGATCAGGTGGTGGGATAGAGTGGGACGGTGGGATGATAATAAATTCAGTTTTCTCCACGTTAGTTTAGGAGATGGAGGGAGCAGAAGGAGTAATGGATGAAAGACAGTCAGAGATTACGAGAGAAGAGAGGTGAATCTGGGTCCGGAGATGTAAAGTTGGTGTCAATCAGCATACAGGTGGTATGGAAACCGTGGAAGCTATGAGCTGACCCAGACAAGAGGGTAGATAGAAAGAGTAGTGGCCCCAGGCTGACCCATGGGGGCACCAAACAGAGAGAGGCCGGGGGAGGAGGAGGAGCGAGAGTGAGAAACGACTGAATGTCCGTTCTGTGAGGTACGAGGATATCCAGGAAAGTGCCAAGTCGGTGATGCCGAGGGTGGAGAGCATGTGTAGGAGAAGAGGAATGGTCGACAGTGTCAAAGGCAGAGGACAGGTCTAGGGGAGAAGCACAAGAGTAGTGGCGTGAAGCTTTGGCAGTTGCTAGGTCGTTGGTGACTTGTTAGGGCGTTTCAGTAGAGTGGTGGGGACGGAATTGGAGCGGGTTCATGGAGAGAGTGGTGCGAGAGTTGTGGAGGACAGTTGAAGATGGACGTGTTGCTCAAGAGTTTAGAGGCGAATGAAGCAGTGAGATGGGGCGATAGTTGGACAGTAAGGGAAGGGTCAAGATATGGTTTCTTTAGGATGGGGGTGATTGGGTAGCGGTTTAAAGGAGGAAGGGAGGATACAGAGGTTAATGATGATTGAGAGAGATGGGTGAGGGCTGGGATGATAACAGCACTAAGGTCTGGGATGAGGTGGGGATGGGAGTGGGTCAAGACTACAGGTGGTGAGGTTCGATTTGAGACAGTAAGAGGAGAGCTTGTCAGGAGTGACAGGAGAGAAGGAAGTTAGAGGGGGAATAGTATGGGCAGGTGCAAAGGTGGGCTGTGGGGACACTGCAGGAATAGAGCTAGGTTGAGGGGACTGCAGGGTGAAGCTTTGTCTGATGGATGGATTTTATTATGGAAGTGGAGTTGCAAAATCATCTGCTGAGAGGAGAGATGGGGGTGAGGGGATAAAACTGGGTGCTGGTGTACGCAAGGAGAGAGTTGAAGGTGTTAAAAAGTTTGTCTGGGGTTGTGGGACAGGATTGGATATGAGAGTCGTGATGAAGTCTTGTTTGGTGAGGTGAGTGCCGGATTTAAATGTGTGTAGTGATTCTTTATATGAGATGAAGTCGTCGAGTGGCGCAGGTTTTCTTCCTGCGGCGTTCGGCCACTCTTGGAAGCTTCGCCTCAGCTGTTGGTGGAGTCTGTGTGCCAGGGTTGTCTGTTAAATTTGCGGGTTCTGTTGTTTATGAGAGGGGGTGACAGCATCAAGTGTGGAGGTGATTGTGTTGTTGTAGAATGTGGTGGCTGCGTCCGGATCAGCAAATTGAGCAGATGGTAGAGAGGGTGCAAGAGAGACAGTGAGAGTGCGAGGGATGAGGTTTTTGTAGTTTCCTGCGTGGGGGTACTAGATTTGGTGCAGGAAGGGGCAGTGGATGTGGTGATGGAGAGAGGTGAGGCAGCTTGTGGTCAGAGATAGGGAGAGGGAGTTTGGAGGTTAGATAGGGTGGGCAAAGGCGGGTGAAGATGAGGTCCAGGTGTGTACGCATCTGTGTGAGTGGCTCCAGAGGTCCACTGGGTGAGGCCAAAAGGAAGACGGAGAGTGAAGAGTTTGTTAGTAGTGGTGAGTGGGGGTATCGATTGGATTGTTAAATTCTCCCATGATATTGGTGGGGATGTCGGTGGACAAGAAAGTGGAGGAGCAGGATGCAAGTGGTCAAGGAAGGTCGTGGCAGGGCCCGGGGGGTCGGGTTGACTAGCTCTTGGAGATTGGAGGGGTAGTAGATGCGGACAGAATGCACCTGAAGGACGGGGAGGGTGAGGGAAGGTATGGTGGAATGGAGAGAAAGGAAACAGGTATCTGACAGAAGAAGGCCTGGGACACATCCACCATGTTTACTGCCAGGGCGGGGGGTGTGGTAAACTGGAGGCCCAACATAGGAGAGTTGAAGCAGGAGGAAGTTGTGTCAGGAGGGTGGTAGCCAAGTTTATGCTTATCCAAGCGAAGGTTAGTTTGGTGAGTGAAAGAGGTCGAGGATGAAGGAAGCTTGTTGCACACAGTAACGTGCATTCCTGAGGGCTCCAGACATGGGGATAGGTGGTGGAGGTGTGAGGGGGATGGTTTTGAGATTTATGTGGTTGATAAAGTGTGTGTGCTTGGTCTGTAAGAGATGCCTGAAGGCCACAGTGGGGATGTGCTGAGAGGGCCAGGGTTGGGAGATATGTACCCGGCAGCAAGGTGAAGGGAGGTAGAGCACGTGAGGAGGTGTGTGTGGGATAGTAGGAAAAAAAAAAAAAAAAAATAAAGGAAAAAAAAAAAAAAAAAAACAAAAAAAAAAAAAAAAAAAAAAAAAAAAAACAAAAAAAAAAAAAAAAAAAAAAAAATAAAAAAAAAAAAAAAAAAAAAAAAAATAAAAAATGACAAATAAAAAAAAAAAAAAAAAAAACAAAAAAAAAAAATAAAAAAAAAAATAAAGACAAAAAGAAACAAAAAAAAAAAAAAAAAAAAAATAAAAAAAATAAAAAAAAAACAAAAAAAAACAAAAATTGAAAAAAAAAAAAAAAAAAAAAAAAAAAAAAATGGTGGTTGTTGGGTTTTTTGAGAAGGTCTTAATGTTGTGAAGAGGTGAAGAGTAGAGGTCAATCGTGATGGTTAAGGACGAAGGGGAGATATGAATCCATTGCCAGCGCGGGTGTCTGGGGGGAGACAAGTAGTTTGATGAGTAGAGAGGAGTGATGATTGTGGCAGTGAGGTGAATATTGAGTGATGTTAGGCCTCGTTCAAACGGCCTTTTTCGCCGCGTATTTGCGACGGATTGACGACTC
This sequence comes from Phyllomedusa bahiana, assembly GCA_025379985.1. Classification (NCBI taxonomy): domain Eukaryota; kingdom Metazoa; phylum Chordata; class Amphibia; order Anura; family Hylidae; genus Phyllomedusa; species Phyllomedusa bahiana. The sequence goes on from JAODAL010002336.1 coordinate 69,073, forward strand.
GTCATTCCGTCGGCAAATTCAGTCCGAAATAAGTCACCGCCTATTTTCTATTGATTTCAATAGAAAAATTACGGCTCGTTCGTTCACACGACGAGATAGTTCCGGTTCCAGGATACCACTTGCAGCCGCGGATTGACGACGGCAATCCGCGACGGAAAAACAATTCACATGTCAATTATTTACGGAGGATTCACCACACCTACAAGATTGTAGATGGTGAATCCGTGGGAAATCAGTTACAAATACGTGACCACACTTAGTGGGCACGTATTTGAACTGATTTTTCAAAGCTGATTTCAGAACGTATTTACATCGCGAAATCCGTTGTAAATACTTTCTGAAATTAAGCCGTGTGAACGAGGCATTGATGAGGAAGCTGGAAGGGTCTTGGTTACCTTTGGTTCACTTCTGGTTTCAAATGCTGGTATTAATGCTGATACAACTTAAGGAGAAGCACTAAAGGATGTTTGCACGGACTAACTAAAGTCATGAATGACTCTTGGTTGCATTGCTTAATTAACAAGCATATACTTTCACCAGGTGTGAAATTGGGAGTGGGGGGGGAGATATTGTTGAGCAGGAGAAAGATTTGAAAAAGTGATAGTGGGTAGGACATTTAGGCTTTTGTCACAGCGGAGATGCAGCCAAACTACTGAGTTTATTCAAAAAATGCTTACCATTCAATAGAGACAGATAGAAGGAGATTTATACACAGGGAAGTTGGAGAGGATGTTGAGACTTGTAGTTCCAACAGACAATGGTACCATTCAATAGAGACAGATGAAGGAGATTTTACAAAGGGCAGTTGGAGAGGATGTTGAGACTTGTAGTTCCATCTGAAAGTGCAGTACCATTTCATTAGACGACAGATAGAAGGAGATTTACCACAAGGGCAGTCTGGTAGAGGATGTTGAGACTTGTAGGTCCACAGGAAAGTGTCGTACCCTTCAATAGTGACAGATAGCAAGGAGTATTTACACTGGGCAGTATGGAGAGGATGTTGAGACTTGTAGTTCACAGGAAAAATGCGTACCTGGAATGACAGAAAAGATGAGGTAAGATGAGAGACAAGGACTATCCTTTAATGATTCCCATTTCATCCCATCATCCTTAATGCTGGTTAGTATATGATGCATAACTTATGGAGATTGCCTTTAAAAGGATGTTGCACGGACTGACAGGATGTTGCACGGACTGACTGCAAGTCAATTTTTTTTAGGATTTTGGTGCTAAGATCTGCATTTTTTACGGATTTTGGCGCTAATAAAGTTAGCTTCTGTCGCCAAAAATACGTTTGTTTTACGGATTTTGGCCCAATCCGTTTTTTTACGGATTTTGGCGCGAAAATCATTTTCTTAACATGTTTTGGCGCTATGTAAAGTTAAGAAAGGGATTTTAGTGTTTTAAAAAACGTCGTAAAAAACTTATTTTTTGCGTCAGAAGCCGAGATAACTTTATTAGCGCCCAAAATATGTTAAGAAAAAGGATTTAGGCACTAAACTTCGCAAGGAACAATGGATTCTGACGCCAAAAATCCATAAAAAACGTATTTTTAGCGAAAAATATATGAATTGCGCAAAAATCGTTAGTGGCCAAAGCATGATCATTTTTTTAGAGCATGTTGCAAAATACGACCAGTAAAAAAAAAAAAAAACGAGTAGAAAAAAGCTCAGTGTAGGGGACAGACAGGATGTTTTTTACAATAGAGAGTCGATGGAGATGGTACAGTTTGTTTTCCAGCGTTTTTAGAAAACGAGAAATGCTGAAAAAACTGACGTTTTTCTGTGCAGTGTAGACATAGCCTTACAGTAGTTTTTCCAGCGCTTTTAGAAAACGAAAAATGCTGAAAAAACGCCGGCCGCTGCCATGGCTCGGGGGCCGGCGGCGATCTCTTCAGTTGTATGCGCCTCCTCTGAGAGTGCATACAGCTGAAGATACTATTGCGGAGTGGAGAGTGAGAGCCAGACTTGCACCCTTCCGGAGTATCCAGTACAAGCGGCGTTCTATGTCATTATGCTGCCTTCCCGGCCTGATGACATCACGTCCCCTGTGCCGGGAAGAAGACGGAGCACCTCGGAACGGCGCGGGAGAGAGGAAAGACTTGTATATTATTATTATTTTTTTTTATTTATTTTTTTTTAAACCCTGCCTATAGGGGATATATACCTGCTTATACTGACCTATACCTGCCTATGGGGGACATTATACCTGCCTATGTAATATTTTATGGTATCCCATTTTTATTTTTTAATTTACCAGTAGCTTCTGCATTTTCCACCCTAGGCCTATATTCGAGTCAATAAGTTTTCCCTGTCTTTTGTGGCAAAATTAGGTGCCTCGACTTATATTTGGATTGACTTATAATCAAGTATATATGGTACCTTATAGTCGAAAAGGCTCAGTAAAGTTACAATCAACATCTTTTAGTTATGTAATGGTCATCACAGGCAACTTATGGCATTTCAATAGGATGTACTATAAATGTCTGAATGATGTGGGGTAATGCCTCTGAGAACAGGGGTCCTGTTAAGCAGAGGTGGAACCAGCATCTAGTAGTTATTTAATGCAGATCCTGTTAATATGTCCTAAATATCCACAATGGAGATATACCTTTATTGTACATCAGATACAATAATGGGTGTATGAAGGCGGCGAAGATTCACACGCCTCCTACCCGGTGCAGACAACGCTGTTTCTGGTTATTTGTCCCTCATCAGTCCCTTGAGCCACTCATTGCCTCCCACACAGCCAGCTAGTATCGCTCTGCTCTGCACTTATGAGGGACAAAAATCCTGAAACAGCGTTGTCTGTAGGTGAGAGATACTGGCTTGGCTAAAATCCTTTTTGCTTTCTGAAGACCCAGTGGCTCAAAAGCAAATTGAGGATTTGTTACATCCAACAGAGGGTGCTTGGGCTTCTCAGCTCCTTTCCTATAATTCCTTGTGATATGCAGATGTTTAGTAGAGGGCAAAAAGGCAATACATAACTCTACACACCGTTCGTTCGGTGCTCTCCTCAAGGAGAGATATTCCCCTTTCAATTCTGATCTAGAATACTTCTGGTATAATTCTGATGTGCACTTAAAAGCCTGATAGCATTCATCTGAATGGGGCTTGCATAAATCTGAGTGCTCCCCCATAACAACCCAATTCTATTTATGGAACAGATTTTTTAGTGTAAAATATCCCTGCAACACATGTTTTGGGGGAAAATACAGAATCACTGTACTGACCAGTTCACGCTTGGCAAGTCTTATATAAGCAGAATAATCAATCACCATATTTAGTTTAATTAAGGTGACAGTCATCAAAAATGAACCTTTAATCAATCAATTAAAGCATAAATAACAGTAGAACTACAAACCAAAGAGAGTAAACTCCACACTGTGCGATGAAGCTAGGATAATAGCAAGTTATAGCCAGTTTATGCAAAATAATATCTAGAAAGTGGCCAAGGTCTAGAGATGAAAGAGAACATTGGAGGGTGCATGATCAGATTTCCCAATAATCTGAATGGATCCCTTTTCATGGTTTCTTCTGACTGTTGCATGGGAAATGTTGCATGAGGAAATAAACACACTGATTGGAATGCGTTGATATTGCTCTAGTTTGGGTCACCCCTATCTAAAAAATGCTTCAAAGTATCTTAGATATATGAAGTATGTAATATGAACTACATGATCAGAGGAACTGTACTTTTTTAATTATCTCTAGTCCTATTAGAGCCACAGGAGATAAAACTGTCTATGAACAGGAGAAAACTCAATTTTGAATATAAAAAAAACAAACATAGATTGTTGGTGTGAGGCAATTGCAAGATACCAATATATCATCTATATAACTTGCTTAGAGGACAGGTTGGCACATCCAACAGATGTTATCAATAAAGACTACGGTGTCCTCCCACCAGCCCAGAAAAAAAGTTACATTTGTTGGGACACAAGTGCTTCCCATAGCTATTCCCCCCAGCTGGTGGGGGGGGAATTCTCTGTTAATTTGTGCTTTTCCTATACTGTATGTAGCTGTAATGTTGTTGTATGGAAAAAGGGCTTCATTGGAAAAACAAAAATGTACAACACCACAAAGAAAAACGTAGTACACATGAGGTGGAGTCCAGGAACAAACAGATAATGACAGCCCAAAACAGAAGTCCAGGTGGCTAGGGAGCAAATAGGAAACTAAACGGAACACCAGCATATCCAGGCAAGTCAGGAAAATCTTAGGCACCCAACAAGTCCAGAGGCAGGGCTATATAGGTGGGTCAGATAACAGACGAGAGATTAGAGACATTAACAATAATTTCCCAAGCAGGAGCTTAAATATGGGATAGACTTGACGAATGTTATGGCTCACTAGTGTTGATCGAATGGTTTTAGAAAAGTTAAGTTCTAGTAGAACTTCTCGAATTTTTACTCTTTACTTCGTTCAAGTAAAGTTCTAGTTCGATTGGCTGCTAAAATCACATGACCGTGTTATATATATTTCACTGTATTGCCTTGTGAATGCAATTTTCAGCTCACTCTCTGTACCGTACAGACTGCCCTTGGAAAGCATTCTCCATAGACATCAATAGTTAGGGAGTTTGGTATTGTTGGCTGCATCTTTCCCACACCCAGAAACTGTTATTTGATGACATTTGCAGGCTCACATAACGCTTAAAGGGAATCTGTCACATAGGTTGTGCCCCCCTTGCTGAGGGCAGCACAAGCTAGTGTCAGACCTGCTGTTCCCAGCCCTGTGCCCCTTAGGGCTTGTTCACACGATGTTTTTGTGATCTGTTTTACGGATCCGCAAAACGGATCTAACAATTGTCAGTGTGATTAACATTGCTTTCAATGGCAAAAGCGCATCGCCGTTCCCATGGGAGATCGGCGATGCGCTTTTGAGAGATCTTCTGCACTGCGCTTTTCGGATCCGCTTTAAGACGCTTATCAATACTTCTTGCGTTCTACGCAAGTGAAAGCCCATAGGGAATTATGGAGTGCGCTTTTGGCACTTGTCCAAAAGCGCTCCACACTGTGGGCACGTATCAGCAGCGCTTTGCATCCTGAAAGCGAATGCGAAAAGCGCAGTGCACAGCTGAGAGACCGGAGGTGAGCGTGACTGCAGGGGGCAGTATCGATGGATGGAGGTGTTGCTGCCGGGCTCTGCAGAGCAGAGTTTGCTGCCGCTGCCGGGTTCGGGAGTGCGCTGCGACCGCCGGGCTCGGCGCAGCCGAGCAGAGTGTGCTGCCGCCGCCGGGATCCGGAGTGTGCTGCCGCCGCCGGGATCCGGAGTGTGCTGCCGCCGCCGGGATCCGGAGTGTGCTGCCGCCGCCGGGATCCGGAGTGCGCCTCCGGGATCGGTGCAGCCGAGCAGAGTTTGCTGCCGGCGCCGCTGCCGGGCTCGGTAGTGCGCTGCGGCCGCCGGGCTCGGCACAGCCGAGCAGAGTTTGCTGCCGGCGCCGCCGAGCAGAGTTTGCTGCCGCCGCCGCCGAGCAGAGTTTGCTGCCGCCGCTGGGATCGGGAGTGTGCTGCCGCCGCCGGGATCCGGAGTGTGCTGCCGCCGCCGCCGGGATCGGTGCAGCCGAGCAGAGCTTGCTGCCGGCGTCGCCGCCGGGTTCGGCTGTGCCAAGTACAGTGTGCTGCTGACGGGCGCAGGTCAGAGAGCTGAATGGAGACGGGCATAGGTCAGAGAGCTGAATGGAGACGGGCGCAGGTCAGAGAGCTGAATGGAGACGGGCGCAGGTCACAGAGCTGAATGGAGACGGGCGCAGGTCAGAGAGCTGAATGGAGACGGGCACAGGTCACAGAGCTGAATGGAGACGGCCGCAAGTCACAGAGCTGAATGGAGACGGGCGCAGGTCAGAGAGCGAGAGAGATTTTTTTTTTCACTCCTCTTCATTCTGAAAACGCATCCGGAAAGCGGATCCGGAAAACACAAGTTAAAAAGCATGCAATACGGATCCAAATAAAAGTATCAATTGTTGCGTTTTTCGGATTCGCTTTCCGGATGCGTTTTTCACCTATCAAAAACGGATCCGTAAAAAGGATCAAAAACGTCGTGTGAACAAGCCCTTATTCTGTAAGATGCAGCAGTTTTAGAGCATTTACCCCGCAAATCTTATTCATGAGCAGGTGTTAGTTCCACCCACTGACAGTTATTAACATGTTTCTACCTATTCAAATTAATAGGTTTGTCAGTTGAGGTGGGCGGGGCTAGCTTCCAATTGGCCGGGTTTGAAAAAAATGACACTCTGAAGGACTCTTCGAATGACTCTTCTGGCTGAAAACTGCAGATTTGAGCATTAAATACACAAAAACTACAGCATCTTACAGAATAAGGGACACAGCGCTGGAAACAGCAGGTCTGACACTAGCTTGTGCTGTCCACAGCAAGGGGGGCATAAATTATGTGACCGGTTCTCTTTAAGTCTATATTCACACGGCTTATCCACGACGTAATTGCAGGGATGGATTTCGCCCGCAATTATGCCGTGTGCCGTGCATCGTGGGGGGGGGGGGGGGTGCAGCCCCATACAAGATTCATTATTCAAGGCGTGTATCCCACCGTGAATAATTGACATGTCACTTTCTCTGTGCTCGCAAAATATGGCGAGCGGGGAGAGGAGATGGAATCCATAGTTCTCTATGAGAACTGCGGATTACCGTCATGACTGGGACGGATTTCAGCTGTAATTCGCGCAGTACGGCACGAATTACAGACTGAAATCTGTCCCAAAATAAGCCGTGTGAACATAGCCTAACTCTCATATACATGGATATATATTATGCAGAGTGTTTGGATTTGCTAAATCATACTCAGAGCCCAAAAGTTCATTTTTTTTGCAGTATTGGGGGTTCAGTAATTGTATATGGTAACACACCGTCTCCAAAGTCCTATCTGTCACAGGGACTATTGGGCCCACTCAGGATGCAGGGCCCCGTAGTAGCTGCTACCGCTGCACCTCCTATAGCTATGCCCCTGCTTGCAAGCTGTCCTCATCTTTTCAGTTAGCCATTGAAAGGAATGAAGTATTTTAGCCTCTTAATTTTTTTCTGTCATTCTTATTAGAGTAAAATTTTCTTCACTAAGTTGTTTCATGTATCCACTTTACTGTGATGGATGGTAATTACAGCTTCTCCTCACCTGTATAGACATAAAAATTAACCAGAATATCTTCTCCCATTGACTTTAATGGGGTTCTAGTTCGAATAGAAACTCAAACCAAACACACTAAAGTTTGAGGTTCTAATCGAACTAGAACTTTTTACTGCTCGCTCATCTCTATTCACTAGAAGTGATAGAAAGTGTACTCCTTTAAAAGAATTGAAGACTTTCCTAAGATCTTCAACAGAGGGTTTTAGAAGATAAGACAATTAACTGACCTGCTGATGGAACTAGAAATTTTTACTGCTCGCTTATCACTACTCACTAGAAGTGATAGAAAGTGTACTCCTTAACAACCGCCTACCGTCTTTTGATGTCGGCTGGTGCCGATCGTTCGTCTGCAGCGACGTCTTTTGGCGTTGCTGCAGACTTTAGTGATCCCTGCCTGTGTCAGTCTGACACAGATTACAATGTACTGGCATATATGAATATGCTAAAGTGTGCTAAAGATATGCTAAAGATTTAAAAAAAAAAAAAATTAAAAAATAAATAAATAATAAAATAAAAAATATTTATTAAATAAATATGTAATAAAAAATAGTTGTGCATACATTACATACACAAAAAAAAACCTACAAATATTAGGTATCCATACAACCATAATAACCTGTAGAATTACTCTAACAAGTTATTAAGTGTGAAATGTGAATGGTGTAAAAAACTAAAAAAAATGTTTAAAAAAATTGAAAAAAAATTATGCAATTATTTTTAAGTGAACTTAAACTATTCCCCCATAAAGTAAAACTTGTCTCGAATAAAACAAGGTCTCATACAACTTCGTAATTGAAAAAATAAAAAAGTTACAACTGTTGAAACGCAAGGAGGCAAAAACTAAAAAAATGTTCTGGTTATTAACTACTTTTCATGTGTGCGGCTTAAAGGGTTAAAAGAATTGAAGACTTTCCTAAGATCTTCAACAAAAGGTTTTAGAAGATAAGAGAATTAACTGACCTGCTGATGGAACTGTAAGTTGGCAAGGCTAAAGGAGATTTGCAAAGGGAAGAGAGTCAACCCCATAGTACAGAAACGACTATACAGTTTGCAAAAGAAGTGGATGACTGGAGACTCCAGATACAAAGGTACAACATCTAATTTCTTCCATTATAATTTTTACTAGACTTTGTTCACCAACAAGGAAGGGAAGCTCTCTCCTTAAGGAGAGCACCGAATGAACGGCTTGTAGAGTTTTTGTTTTGCCTTTTCGCCCTCTACTTAGCATCTGCATATCACAAGGCATTATGGGAAAGGGGCTGAGAAGCCCACAGCGCCCTCTGTTGGTTGTAACAAATCCTCAATTTGCTTTTGACCCACCGAGTCTTGAGAAAGCAAAAAGGATTTTTTTAGCCAAGCCAGTATCTGTCATCTACAGACAACGCTGTTTCGGGATTTTTGTCCCTCTTCAGTGCAGAGTAGAGAAGATACTGGCTGGCTGTGTGGGAGGCATCGGGTAGCTCAGGAAGGGAAGATCTCTCCTTAAAAAATCCTTTTTGCTTTCTCAAGACTCGGTGGGTCAAAAGCAAATTGAGGATTTGTTACAACCAACAGAGGGCGGCTGTGGGCTTCTCAGCCCCTTTCCCATAATGCCTTGTGATATGCAGATGCTAAGTAGAGGGCGAAAAAGGCAAAACAAAAACTCTACAAGCCGTTCGTTCGGTGCTCTCCTTAAGGAGAGATCTTCCCTTCCTGAGCTACCCGATGCCTCCCACACAGCCAGCCAGTATTTCTCTACTCTGCACTGAAGAGGGACAAAAATCTCGAAACAGCGTTGTCTGTAGATGACAGATACTGGCTTGGCTAAAAAATCCTTTTTGCTTTCTCAAGACTCGGTGGGTCAAATGCAAATTGAGGATTTGTTACAACCAACAGAGGGCGCTGTGGGCTTCTCAGCCACTTTCCCATAATGCCTTGTGATTCACCAACAAGCAAATACAAGAAATGATCCTAGTTTTGACTTCTCAACATCTGATTCTGCTCATCCAAAATCAAGTAAACCTGCCTTACACTCTAACTTGAAAGGCACACCTGTGGCAGTGCACAGAACCAGTGTATCCCCTACTGACTACTTGTGCAGAGCTAGCAGTACTGCAGAGACTAAGACCTTGATAAGGGACTTATACAGAGAATGACTTCCTCATAAGAAGCCTCACCCACTGGTGTAACAAGGAGGATTTAGAGAAAAACCTCTCAAGGATCGCAAAGCCTTTCTCAAGGAAAACCATATTTGCTACTAATGTTGTGCAGCAACCTTCCATCTTGCAAAAGACTGTAGAGCAAACCTCAAGTTTTCAGAATGTAACAACAATGATCATAATACAGCTTTACACCCAGGACCAGCTCTATGGATTCTCCCACCCTCAGACCAAACAAGTTTGTCTTGTCTTATACTCTACCAGTAACAGAGAGAAGGCAGTACGGCTGTATGCCATTCTTGATTATCAAAGCAACTGATCCCTCGCTAACTTAACTTTCTTTGATATTTTCAGGCTTGAAGGACACATATCTTCATATTCACTCAAAACTTTTCCAGGTGTGAGTGAAGAAATAAGGAGAAAAGCTGCTGGATATCAAATTGAATTCATAAATGAAGAAATATCCCTATCTCTGCCTTCCTTGATTGAATGCAATCCAATCCACAACACAAGAGAGGACATTCTAACACCGGAGGCCGTATTGCATTATGGAATTGTAAAACTATAGCACATTGCATCCCTGCATTAGACCCATAAGCTCAGATAATACTTCTCCTTGGAAGAGACATCATAAGAGTCCACAAAGTGAGAAAGCTATAAACGGCCCTTATAATTCCCCATATGCTGTGAACCTTGACCTAGAGTGGGTCATCATAGATGATGTCTGCCTAGGAAATGTTCACAGAAATAATCCGTAGTTCAAAACAAACTGAACCTGGTACACGTGGACACCTTGAACCCAAATGGAGAGTTTTTAGCGCAAAAACCAGCGGTAGTGTAACGGCTAGGTACTGGATCCACTGGACCACCGCAAGCGATGGCAACAACCGCACCAGGGAGCGGAGTCTAAGTAGGTCCCGGTTTTCACCAGAGCCCGCCACAAAGCGGGATGGACTTGCTGCGGCGGGATTCTACCAGGTCGCTACCCCTGACACGGCAGGTTTGCGGTGGCGGCCGAGGTGCAGCGAGGTACAGAATCGGAAGCCAAGAATAGTAGTCATGGGCAGGCAGGAAGGTCAGGGCAGGCAGCAGAGGTTCGGAGTCGAGAAACGTAGCAAGAGGTCTGGTACACGGTAAGGCAAGAACACACTTGAAGAACGCTTTTTCTAGGGCACGGTGCAACAGTGATCCAGCAAGGAATGACCGTGGAGCGAAACCATAAATAGGGGAAGCGCCTGGCAATTAGCCAATTACCGGGGCGCTGGCCCTTTAAATTTACGAGAACAAGCGCGAGCCCTAGGGAGCGGGCGGCACGCCTCGGCCGGCAGAGGACGCGCACGTGACAGGAACGAGGTCAGGTGAGTCTCCAGGACGTGCAGACCCACAGCTCGTGCCGCGGCGCCACCTGACCCTGGCAGGAACCCGGGGGGCTGCCACTTGTTCGCCCGCGGGCCGAGGTGCGGGACCAACCGCTACAGTACCCCCCCCCCCCACCCTTAGGTCTCCCCCTCTTCTTAGGCTGAAGGAACTTACGAATCAGGTCTTGGTTCAGGATATTGGACTCCGGTTCCCACTCCCAGGACCTCTCCTCGGAGCCGAAGCCCCTCCAATCTACAAGAAAGAACCGCTTACCCCTGATGGTCTTCATGTCCAAGATGTTCTTCACCAAAAAAACATCAGGGGACTCTAGTACCGGAGACGGAGCAGCGCTCTTCTGTGAGAACCGGTTCAAGACCAGAGGCTTTAGGAGGGAGACGTGAAAGGCGTTAGGAATCCGAAGAGATGGAGGTAGGCAGAGCTTGTAGGACATCGGGTTCAGTTGCCGAAGTACTCTGAAAGTTCCCAGAAACCGCGGACCCAACTTTTAGCTGGGAATCTTGAGGCGTATGTATTTGGAAGAGAGCCACACTTTATCCCCTGGGAGGAACGTTGGGGAAGATCTTCTCCTCTTGTTAGCTTGGGTCTTCATGCGGGCTGAAGCCTGGAGTAAGGCATGTCGGGTCTCTTGCCAAATGACCCCGATATTCCGAACCTGGTTGTCCACGGCAGGAACCTCGGAGGCCGAAGCCAAGGGGAGGGGGGTGCATGGATGACGACCATAGACCACAAGGAATGGGGAACGGCCAGTCTAGTCAGAGTCCCGATGGTTATATGAGAACTCGGCCCATGGAAGCAGTTCGGACCAGTTGTCCTGCCGTCCGGACACAAAATGCCATAGATATTCCCCCTAGATCTGATTTACCCTCTCCACCTGCCCATTTGTCTGGAGATGGTACGCGGATAAAAGTCTAGCTTAATTTGCAAGCGGGAACATAGGGCACGCCAAAATTTAGAGTCAAATTGGACGCCTCGATCGCAGACGATGTGGGAGAGTAACCCATGCAGGCGAAAAATGTGATGGAAGTGGCCCGCCAATTGGGGAGCAGAAGGGAGACCAGGAAGCGGCACAAAGTGGGACATCTTTGAGAATCGGTCAGTGACCACCCAGATGACCGAGTTTCCAGAGGAAGAAGGAAGGTCCGTGATGAAGTCCATGCCTATGTGTGTCCATGGAGACTCCGGAACAGGCAGAGGGACTAAGAGGCCTGCGGGCCTATGGCGTGGGACCTTGTTTCGGGCACATGTGGTGCAGGAGAGAACGAAGTCCTTGACATCTTGGAGCAGAGTTGGCCACCAGTAGTGTCGCGAGATAAGGGCGTAGGATTTCCGTATCCCGGGGTGGCCGGCCAGAAGAGAACTATGCCCCCAACCCAGAATTCTCCTCCTGAGTGCGGGACGCACGTAGGTTTTGCCCGGAGGAACGCTACGGAGATCCACAGGAGCCACATGAACCAGCCGTTCAGGGCCAATGATGTGCTGAGACACTGGTTCTTCTCCGGTAATGTCAGAAGCACGGGAGAGGGCATCCGCCTTGACATTTTTCTCGGCCGGTCGGAAGTGGATCTTGAAATCAAAACGTGAGAAAAAAAGAGACCACCTGGCCTGGCGAGGATTTAAACGCTGGGCCGTCTGGAGGTATTGGAGATTCTTATGGTCTGTGAAGACGTCAAATGGATGTCGAGCTCCCTCCAACAGATGTCGCCACTCCTCCAGGGCCAATTTTATGGCCAACAGCTCCCGATCTCCAATGGCATAATTTCGTTCTGCCGGTGAGAAGGTCTTAGAAAAAAAAACGCATGTGACAGTTTTGCCTTTAGGGCCCTTCTGGGTCAGGACCGCCCCTGCTCCTACGGAAGAGGCATCCACCTCTAGGCTGAAGGGTTTCGCCGGATCCGGACGGACCAAAATAGGTGCTGAGGAAAACGCTGACTTCAGTTGGGAGAATGCTTCCTCGGCAGACGGAGGCCAACATTTCAGATTTGCGTTCTTTCGGGTGAGAGCCACGATAGGAGCCACCAGCGTAGAGAAGTGGGGAATGAATTGCCGGTAGTAGTTGGCGAATCCCAGGAAGCGTTGAATCGCCCGAAGACCGACAGGTCGTGGCCACTGCTGGATCGCAGAGAGTTTAGCTGGGTCCATCTGCAGACCTCGATCAGAGACTATATACCTAAGGAAAGGAAGGCTGGCCTGGTGGAACCGACACTTCTCCAGCTTGGCATACAGTCAATTGTTCCGCAGACATCGCAGAACCTGGCGTACCTGGACCCGATGAGTCTGCATGTCAGGGGAAAAAATAAGGATATCGTCCAGATATACTATGACGCAGGTGTACAGCAAGTCCCTGAATACGTCATTGACGAACTCCTGAAATACGGCTGGGGCGTTGCATAGCCCAAAGGGCATCACGAGATACTCGAAATGCCTGTCACGCGTGTTGAAGGCCATTTTCCACTCGTCCCCCTCTCGAATTCTGATGAGGTTATAGGCTCCACATAGGTCTAACTTGGTAAACACCTTGGCTCCACGGAGACGATCAAAGAGCTCAGATATCAGGGGTAGAGGGTAGCGATTCTTCACCATGATCTTGTTTAGCCCTCTGTAATCAATACACGGATGAAGAGAACCGTCCTTTTTCTGGACGAAGAAGAATCCAGCACTGGCTGGAGAGGAGGACTTGTGTATGAAACCTTTCATTGCATTCTCCTGAATGTAGGCCCACATGGCTTGAGTCTCTGGCACATATAGAGGGTAGACCCTACCCCATGGGGGACTGGTTCCGGGGAGGAGGTCTATGGGACAGTCATACGGCCGATGGGGGCGGTAGCTTCTCAGCCTGTTTCTCTGAGAATACATCTCCAAAATCCTGGTACTCCGCTGGCAGACCTTGTAGAGGCTTGATGGACGACTGGGGAGGAGAGGTGGACACCGGCCTGGTGCCACCAAACAGAGATCCTGGCACTCCGATCCCCAACGCAGGACCTTGCCTGTCTTCCAATCAAGCATAGGGGCGTGACTTTGCAGCCAGGGTAGCCCGAACAGGATCGCCGAAGAAGCGCGAGGCAGGACATGAAAGGAGATCTTCTCCGTGTGTAGGACCCCTACACGGAGGGTCACTGGCCGGGTTATGAACTGAATGGAGTCGCTAAGAAGCTCCCCACTGACGGAAGAGATAAGCAACGGCTTCTTCAGACGGAATGAAGTTCCTGGCGGAGCCGGAGTCCAGGAAGGCAGGAACCTGAAGAGATAGGCCAGCATCCGTCGTTACCTCCACTGGCAACATCAGTCGTGGAGAGGAAGACTGAGCAAATAGGGACGCCTCTCCTACGGCACCTAGGTGCGAGCGTTTCCCGAACGCTGAGGAAATGGTCCGGACTGGCGCAGTAGAGGCAAAGGTTCTCCATCCGGCGGCGTGACAGCTCTAACTCCGACGAGTGTGCCCGGTCCACCTGCATGGGTTCTTTGGTGGAAACATATGGAGGGGGCAGCGGAGATTTCTGGAACACGGTAGCCAGATGAGGTAGACGGTGCAGTTGTGCCGAGTCACGCTCCTGGCGGAGCTCCTGCTGTCTCTCCGTAAAACGCACGTCTAGGCGAGTGGATAAGTTCACTCAAAGAAGATGGGAGATCTCTAGCTGCAAGTGCGTCCTTTACTCTGCTCGACAGGCCCTTCTTGAATGTGGTGCAGAGAGCGCTGTCATTCCACGACAGCTCGGAGGCTAGGGTGTGGACTTGGACCGCATAATCTCCTACGGAGGAGTCCCCCTGGCGTAGGTTCAATAGCGCCGTCTCCGCAGAAGACGCTCGCGCAGGCTCCTCGAAAACGCTGCGGAATTCAGTGAGGAAAACCTGTAGGTCTGCAGTCGTAGGGTCATTCCGGTCCCAAAGGGGTGTCACCCAGGCCAGGTCTTTTCCGGATAGCAGGCTCACCACGAACGCCACCTTTGACCTTTCAGTGGGAAACTGGTCGGCCATCAGCTCCACGTGCATGGAGCACTGCGTAATAAATCCTCTGCAAAGCTTCGAATTCCCGTCGAACTTGGAAGGTAAAGGAAGGCGAAGCTTCGGGCCCACGGTTGCCAGCGGGACGGCCGGGGGGGGTTTGAATCACCGGCGAAGAGGCAGGTTGCTGCTGCTGGGACTCCAGGAGTTGACACATCATGGCGGACAGCTGACTCAATTGCTGTGCTTGTTGCGCGATCTGCTGCGACTGTTGGGCGACAATGGTCGTAAGATCCACAAGACTTGGCAGGGGCACCTTGGCGGGATCCATGGCTGGATCTAACTGTAACGGCGGGGTAGTGGATCCACTGGACCACCGCAAGTGATGGCAACAACCGCGCCAGGGAGCGGAGTCTAAGTAGGTCCCGGTTTTCACTAGAACCCGCCACAAAGCGGGATGGACTTGCTGCGGCGGGATTCTACCAGGTCGCTACCCCTGACGCAGCGGGCTTGCAGTGGCGGCCGAAGTGCAGCGAGGTATAGAATCGGAAGCAAAGAATCGTAGTCGTGGGCAGGCAGGAAGGTCAGGGCAGGCAGCAGAGGTTCGGAGTCGAGAAACGTAGCAAGAGGTTTGGTACACGGTAAGGCAAGAACACACTTGAAGAACGCTTTTTCTAGGGCACGAGGCAACATAGATCCAGCAAGGAATGATTGTGGAGCGAAACTATAAATAGGGGAAGCACCCGGCAATTAGCCAATTACCGGGGCGCTGGCCCTTTAAATTTACAAGAATGAGCGCGCACGCACCTTGGACGGCTAGAGGGCACGGATGTGACAGGAACGAGGTCAGGTGAGTCTCCAGGACGTGCGGACCCACAACTCGTCCCGCGGCCAGCGGCGCCACCCGACCCCGGCAGGCACCCGGGGGGGGGGGGGCTGCCACGGGTGCGCCCGCGGGCCGAGGAGCGGGACCACCCGCTACAGGTAGTACACACCATAAAAGGCTTATTGAAACAAAAAAAGATTATACAAGAAACAACGCGTTTCGTCTCATATAGACTTCATCAGGTTTCATATAAAATGTCAAACTACTCCTCTTTAAATAACAGCCAAAGATAGAGATGGGCGGTGTCGTAATTTCTCAGTTTCACCTATTAACCCTGTAGTGTCTATATAGGGTCTATATAGAACACCAGTATTCCTAAACAATTGTCATACGTTTTACATATTTACTATTAATCACTAAAGAAGGCTTAAAAACAATTTTTCAAATTACCATATACATAAAAAAAAAAACAATTTTGGATCTTCAAAAAATGTTTATGAAATCTGACTTTAACTCGTCATTTCCAATTGAAACAAGTAAATAATAATAATAGTGAAAAGACAGTGGCAGATAATCCAAATATAAGAGACGGTAAAATAGTTACTATTCAGGGAAAATCAAACTTTTATCCCTTACATTCTAGAGGGCATCATGGGCGTTTTATGATTTGGTAAGTGAGGAATTACTGTATGTTAAATCAATGAGAAGAGGACAAGAAAAAAATTGCCAACAAGAAAAAAACTACCAACATAAAAATATGAAAAAAATCAGTAGATGGAAGAAAAGAAAAGAACTAGGAAGGAAAATAATCTAACAAAATTAGAGCGAGAATTTATCAATATGTTAAAAGAAAATAAAAATATAATAAGATCAGCAGATAAAGGTGGAGGGGTGGTGATTATGGATACTAACTATTATGTAGAAGAAACACATCGCATCTTAGTGATGAAGAATATTACGAAATAGTAGAATCGGATCCCTTTCCTATGGTAGATCAAAAAGTAAAAAAATTGACAGAACAGGCCTTTAAGAGAGGGGTTCTAAATAAAAAAGAAAAACAATTTTAATAGTTTTTCCATCAAAAAAATCCTTCCTCTATTTTCTACGAAAGATCCACAAACAAATTGAGGCACCTCATGGTAGACCGATTATATCAGGAATTGGAAGTGCAACAAGTAACCTTTCCCATTACATAGACCTGTTTTTACAGTAATATGTAGGAGCACTACCTAATTTTCTTAAAGACTCAAATGAACTAATTAAAGTATTAAAAGACATTAGGTTTGATGAATCATATTTACTTATCTCCCTGGATGTTAATGCCTTATATAGTAATATTCAACATACTCTGGGAATATCATGCATAGCTGAATTCCTAGAAAAGGACTCTGACTTATTGCAAGATTACAGAGAGTTTTTCATTAATGTTCTTATCCTTATATTGGAAAATAACTTTTCACAGAGGGCAAGACTATATATAGGCAGAGGAGGGGGACAGCTATGAGGACCTCCATATATATAGATCCATTTACTATACCAAAATTGTACTATATAAAAGATTTATCAACGACCTGTTCATTATATGGAAGGGTTCTAAAGAAGAGGCTAATCTGTTTATTGAGGATTTAAATAAAAACAACTGGGATATCAATTTTACATTTAGATTAAACAAATATGAAATCGATTTTCTGGATATAGTTATTATTATTGATAATAACAATTTTTCCACAAGAACTTTTTTTAAATCTGTAGATTCAAATGGGTATTTGGACTACAGAAGTGCACATTATCGGAAGTGGAAAAATAATGTTCCTTTTGGTCAGTTTTTGTAAACCAGGCAAATATGATTGTAAAAAGATTAGAGACTAAAAAATACCCGAAAAAAATTATTCCCCAAGGCTTGATGAAGGCTAATAACCTGACTCAGGAAGAATGTTTATATGGAAATAGAAACAATAGGAATACTGAGGACAACATTAAAAGAAATGATAAAATTGAAGGGATTACTAAAAATAAAAACAGAAATGAGAAAAACAAAAATATTACTAAAAATAGTGACCAATATAAACACAACTTTATCACACGATTTAGTAGTTCACACAGTATAATTAGACAGAGTTTGAACAAGTACTGGCATGTTTTATTAAATGATCCTTATTTAAAAGATGTTATTCCGACAAATCCGGGCATTACATTTCGTAGAGCGGTCACACTGAAGGAGATAATAGCTCCAAGCAGAACTAATAAAAAATACTATGCAATCAAGTAAGAATGAAAAGGATATAAATAATGGTAACAAGAAAAACTTGGGTAGTCATAAATGCAATAAAAAAAATCTGTAAAACTTGTTTTATTATTAGAACTACAGGTACTTTTTGTTCATTTAGGACAAAAGAAAAATTTTCTATCAAAGATTCTTTGAACTGGGGGGACTGTTTTGTAATTTATCTTTTAGAGTGCCCTTGTGGACTCCAGTATGTGGGTTGCACAACACAAAAAATATGAGATAGAATGAATGCACATAGATATAATATTAAGAGGAAATTTGACTTGCATAGTGTGTCTAGACATTTTTCTGCCTGCCATCAAGCAGATTATGGAAAATTAAGATTAACACTTATAGATCATATCAAACCGACAGTATCCAATAGAGTGGAATTATTGAATAAGAAAGAAATGTATTGGATATTTATGTTACAAACACTTAACCCCTACAGTTTAAATGAGGCTTGGGAAGTTGTTAAAAATTAAAAACAGTTTTATTTTTATTTTTTTGATGTTGTGTTTTTTTTTGTGCTTTCTTATACATGTGGTAATTTGAAATATTGTTTTTAAACCTTTTTGAATATAGTAATCATGATTACTAGTAAATATGTAAAACGTATGACAATTGTTCATGAATACTGGTGTTCTACATAGACACTAGAGATTTAATAGGTGCAACTTAGAATGTGTAACTATGACACTGCCCATTTCTATTTTGGGATGTCATTTAAAGAAGAGTGGTTTTTGTTTTTTCTGCTATTTTTGTGGGGGGGGGGGGGGTTTAAAATACAGGTTATTTGAAAACTTGTTTTTAAGCCTTCTTTAGTGATTAATAGTAAATATGTAAAACATATGACAATTGTTGTTTAGGAATACTGGTGTTCTATATAGACACTACAGGTTTAATAGGTGAAACTGAGAATGCGCAATTACGACACCGCCCATCTCTATCTTTGGATGTTATTTAAAGAAGAGTATTTTGACATTTTATATGAAACCTGAAGAGGTCTATATGAGACGAAACGCGTTGTTTCTTTTACAATCTTTTTTTATTTTAATAAGCCTTTTATGGTGTGTACTACCGGTGGTTTTGTGTTAAAAACTCTCCATTTGGGTTCACGGTGTCCACGTGTACCAGGTTCAGTTTGTTTTGAACTACAGATTATTTCAGTTGACTCCACCCTGGGAGGAAGTTACATGGAGAGTCAGCAGCATTGCACCGAGGAATAACGAGTGGCCAGCGTCTTTAGAAACTAACTGTGACAATCGGGGTGTCCGGCATAAGGCACAACTCAAAAAGGAAATAACATCAGAAAGAAATCTACTTTTTTTTTAAAATTTAAATGTCTTACATATGGGGGCGACCTCTTTTTCTCTCTTTTGTTAAGAAATGTTCACAAAAGCACCACTGTGAACTTGCTTTACACCAATTCATTGGAGAATGAGTGTCCAATCCTGTCCTAACAAATTCTTCATCAAAGAGAAGTTTATGGAGACAAAGAACCTTTCCTAACATGAAGACAGAAATTATTTATGATGCACAGTCTTTCAGAGTTCAAAGGAAGATCATGAAATAGCCCACTCTAATGAGGATGAAGCTTTCCTGAAGATAATGGAAAAAGGATTTTTCAAGGATAATTCAAACAGGTGGGTTGCACCACTTCCCTTCAAATCGCAGAGATGCCGTCTCCCCAATAGGGACCATAAAAATTTAAAATGAGATAGGTTCTTTTCCGTATTGAGGGCCCTTTACACTTTAAAAACCCCAAAATTTTTTATGATCAAAGTAGCAGAAAAAGTTTTTCCAATAATTCCTACATTTCCCTTTTTTGGTTTTTTTTGTGAAAGCAGAGTGCCCTGATATTGGATTTTTTTTTATATTTTACTCCCACCACCGGCTCATTTTTACAAAAAAAAAAATTTGGGAATGTGCAAACCAAACATTATAAAGAAACACTGGGGAAAGTACAAACCCCAGCGATGTCTTTTGGTAGAGGGGAAGACAATACCTCCCTACTTCACAGACACAAAGTAAATGTCAGACCTCTGATTTTGTTCTTCTCTTCTGAGGTGCTATAATGGTACCCTGGGATACCAGATGGCTGTATTTCTGTGTGTTTCCTATGCACTGATGCCCAAAAAGACACAGTATTCCCTTTTGTGGTCGACTTGTGCTTTTTGATGGGGGAAAGGTTCACATATGTTCACTAACCCCCTTTTATAACCCCATGACCTTGCAGCATTTGGCTGAATTTCTGCATTTAGTCAGAACAGCTTCATCTAGTGTCTGTTTGTGTTTATTGCTAGTTAAGCACATTATGTTAGGTTTGTCCCAGAAAGGCTGCCATAATTATCACCTGACCCTGTTGACATCACTATAGTCTTCTCCTCAGCAGCCATTTCCTCCAATATATTTTTAAGAGTGTAAGCATGTGGATATCCTCTCACATCCAAGCCAACAGTAACATTGCTGGTATTTTCAAACTACCATCTAGGGCTGTAGATTATACAGAGATGCATGTTATTGTGTTCTATGTCCCTAGCTGCTACTTTACCGTTTATAGTTAGACACAAGCTTGTTGCAGACAGCACCTTTCCATATCTATATGTCTGCATTTTAATCTCTGTATTTTATTTGATGCACATGGTCATGTGTTTATTGCCTTATGTTATATTTTGTATTTGCATTCTGTTATACCACTGGAAGTGTATTTTTTTCAGTTCCTCTAGTTTCATATAATTCTTTGCAATAAAAGTTGAAATACGGACATTGCTCAATGTCCGTGCATTGCTGGGAGAGTTTAGCTGCCTGTCAACTTATGCTCCACACACATAGGGAGGACAGAACAATCCTATTTACCTTGGAAGCTGCTGCCTGACACTGGATGCTACAATTAAGTTAACTGTCCACTAGAATTCCCAAGTCCTTCTCCATGTCACTTTTAACCAGCAGTTTTCCATTTAACAAGTAATTATGGAGTTAATTTTTTACTTCCCATGTGCATAACCTTGCATTTATCTGTGTTAAACCTAAACTGCTACTTCTCTGCCCAGGCCTCCAACTTATCCAGATCCCTTTGTAATAAAATATTATCCTCTATTGTGTTGATTATGTTACAGAGCTTAGTATCATCTGCAAAGATTGATATTCTACTGTGCAATCAATCCAAACATAGATATATCCAGAAAACCACATCTCTAGGCTGGGCATACACTGTAGTAGTGTATAGCCCCCTATCATTATGTACCCCTCTCTAAATCATCAATACCCAAACCAGAAAACAACTGAAGAGAGTATAGGGTAAAACATCAATCACTTTATTTATATCACAAAGATTAAAATTCATAGAAAATTTAGGTGTAAAAAAGAGAATCACCAAGAAAAACGAACGAGTGCACAATCCAGAGAATTATATTACAAGGATTTTAAATCAAAGTCTATATAAATAAGTAGTAGTTGTAAATAACAATGCAGCACATCTAAATACATCCCCACACTGGACACAGCCAAATGGCCGAAGAACGGACACTGACAAGATAATGAATAACTAAATCCTTAGTAAATATTCAAATGTGTTCAGCCGCTACTTCAATATTCAAAGTATATATGACCCAGCACAGGGATGATAGTGAGCGCCATGTAATTAGTTACATATACTAGAATCCAGCATATTTATCAGAGGTATTTTGGGTTGCACTCGTAACCCCGGCACGCGTTTCGCACAAGTCTTGCTTCCTTAAGGGGTATACAAAACTATCTGTGATACTCATTTAAATAAGGAATCCCCACCTAGTTCAGCTGGAGCCAATCTGCGGCGCGCGCGCCGTGTTCGGAGGGAGCCGCGTCACTGCCCCACTTCCGGCAATCCCGCAGAGACGCGCAGGCGCGGAAGCAATCAACTTCCGCACATGCGCACCATGCGTTAAGGATGCCGAGGCAGGGAAGACGCCAAGACTACCCACACGGTGCACACGCACAGCGCCACGTTGTGGATGAATGTAATATTAAGGTATCAGATGTTGACTATTAATGAAATAACCAGACCTACGTGCATAATCAATAATCAATGTGTAAGGTACGTGTGTTTTAAATGCTTAAATTTCTTTGTTTGTGAGTATAATAAACACACAAAATTAACTATTTCAGTCTGCACTCTGTTTTCTTTGTGTTTCCCTATTTTATGATGTCTCCATTGCAGAATAATTGCTTTCAATGAAGATTCCTTGATCCTTCAGAAACTTGGACAACTTTTTGAGATTTGTCTGAGTTTCAATACCGTAGGAACATTTTTATTATACTTTCAGTGGGTGTTCTAACAGAGTTTTTTTTCTCCTGTGTATTTTTATTTATTTATTTTTTTTTTACGGTAAAACCATGTATTCTTTATTGTTTAATCCAAATAACAGGAGCATAAAATATGTCATCAGGTAACAAATAACATGCCACGAACGCTTACGCGTTTCAAGCCATAGAGGTTCTGGTTGATAGGAGCTAAAAATTTAAAAGCAAAAGGGCGTCAAAGTTTTCTGAGGAGTGGCTACAGCTACGTCATATCCTGCAAGAGATCATTTCAATATAAACAGGTAACAACAAAACACGTCAGTTGTTAGACAAAGCACAAGAGTAAAGAAGCATACGTTTAGCTTGTATGTAGATAATGAAACATACGTTTAGCTTGTATATAGGTAGTGAAGCCATACAATTAATTAATTTATATCCTATACAGCCACATGATCCCAGTGTTCTATGGAGCCCTAAGGACCATAAAAACATCTTTCCACCTGTTTTAAGACTTATTATAGCTGGCAACAATTCCCTTGGTGAACATCTTAGTACATGGGTGAACAATTACAGCCAATAGTTCAAAAAATTCCTGAGTATATAAAAGATACCTAAGCGGTTTTGAAAATGTTCACTAATTTTGAGTGGAATAAAGATTATGTATGGATAGGCTGTGATGTAATCAGCCTCTACTCCGATATGCCCCATAACATGGTTCTGCTTGCTGTACCCTTTTTCTTTTAAAAGTTTTGGACCTTCACAACGCATGAAATACAATTTGCGGAGTATTAAAAAGTTCAAATAATGATATGTTATAACCTTTTCACTCTGTATTACCAATTTTCTATTTTGTATAAAATAACACAATAAAGAAAACAAAAATAACATAAAAAAGTATATGTATATTAGAACCAGTCTGAGCCTTTGTTTTGCGATCTCATGTCTGTTCCTGAGAGCCGAAGTCGCATTTCTTTATAATGCTAGCTCCACAATGTAAGCCATCTAATTTTAAGTGACCATAGAGTATGTCAGATTAGATTGTCCTCATTATCTTTATAGTTGAAGCTGTCAGTCTTATCCTCCTTATCAGCATTAAGCTATCTTGGTAATGGAAAAGACATAAGTCGCATGAACACGCAAACAATATGTGGCATTAGACTCAGGCAAAACACAAACACATATCAACAAGTGCTCCATTCTCCAGGCCCACCCCCAACCCCTGTTTTAACAGTAAGATCACTCCATATGGCTCCCCTTATCTGACGCTTACATCTTGTCCTACGTTGTAAGGCAGAATCCCTGGTCGCCAGATATCAAATTAGGTGTCGGACTAGAAATTCTTAGCCTCTGGACAAATCAAAACACTAGGTCTCCTAAAGTGGTGCCTCGCCTATTAATACCTGTTCTTGAAACCCTGCGGTGAAACTAAAGCAATCCTTAATGGCTTCTCGTATTCTCTGTGGGAGCAAGGGGATAAAACTGCCCCAGACTTGGAAAAAATTTTTGGCATGAGTCTCCTTTTTACCCGAGGCCTCTACCCAATCCATTTTCAGTATGTAAGACAATTTTTCTAGGAACATCTTGAAAGGGGGCATGGACTCGTGTATCCACGTGTTTAAAATAGTTTTGATACCTGCCGCAGAAATCATATATAATAATTTCCTGCTTCCCAGTTCACATGGAGTCGCCTGAGCATCTATGTGGCCAAATATTGCCCATAAGGGATCATTCGGGACATAGTTAGTTAGGTGTGTTCTTGTGAATGTCATCACCCGTTCCCAAAAATCTTGAATTACCGGGCAACTCCACAGACAGTGGAATATGTCTGCCTCCAAGGCACCACATCGGAAGCATCTACTGCTTTCGAAAATGCCCATGCGGTATCCCCTAACTGGGGTGATGTAAGCCCTGTGATACAGTTGGAGGGACATCTCCCAATATCTACTCGAGGCTAAGAATTTACGGCTATTAGCCAGTGCTGTAAGTAGAGTATGAACCTCCAGACTGGGGTCATCTCCTGCCCACTTTGCGAGAGCCATGGTTGATTCTGAGAAGTCAAGTGGCGCATGTAAAACCTTGTAATAATGAGTGGTCAACCCCCTTTCCGCCGTACTTTTGAGCAGGAGTTTACGTGTTGATGAATCCCACTCCCTCTACGCGAAATGTGGCATTAGCGTCAAAACATAGCTACGAGCGCTCAAATAAGGGAAAAAGGAGACTCCCGCCTCTGGGTATTTAATTTTCAATTCCTCTAATTGTAGGACCTTATGCGTTTTTGCATCAATTAGATCATAAACCGACAGGATACCTCCTTACCCCCACTTGTAGAAGTCTTTATGTGGAGCCCCCTTCTGGAAGTCTGGATTGCCTATTAGTGTACGAAGCATAGAAGCCTGGGGGTGTAGACCTCTCCTCATTTTTTGCCAGCTCCGCCACGTTGAAAAGACAAGCGGGTTAGCCCTGATTGGTTCTGGGATTTGATGTAAGGGCTGATGTATGAAATTTGCTAGCGAGATCTTCCCTAAAAATGCTTGTTCCGCCTCGGTGTCCGTATATACTGAAGTATTTTGCAGCCAATCTGCTGCCATACGAATCAGTGCGGCCACATTGTACGCCCGAATATTTGGAAAATTGATACCCCCATTGTCCCTGGGCTGCTGCAAAATTATCAACGGAATTCGAGGCCTTTTACCGCCCCAAATAAATCGGCGAAAGAGCGCATTCATGCGTATTTCATCTTTGCGCCTGACAGAGTGGAAGGGAGTGCAGGAGGTACAGTAATTTGGGAAATTCTACTAATTTGATAAGGTTTCCCCTACCCACATAAGACAACGGTAGTTGCCTCCATGCATGCAGTCTGGATTCTAGCGAGGTTATATAAGGCGTTATGTTATCTTTATACAGGCTTGCAGGAAGCCTTGATATCGATATTCCCAAGTAGGGTATCTTAGCAGTGCACCAATTGAACGGGTAGAGTGATGTCCACGTAGGTTTTGCTGGCCCTTTAAGTATCATAGCGTTAGTTTTATCCATGTTGATATGATATCCCGAAAGGGATCCCACCTCCTGCAGCCCCCGCAGCACTTCCTGTAAATTGTGTCTTGGATTTTTCAAAATCACCAGCACATCATCTGCAAAAGCCACTATTTCTAAGATCGGGGAATCGCCCCGATTCCCATCAGCGGCCAATCTGGGTTTTAGATAATACAACAACGGATCAAGTGCGAGATCAAAGAGCAATGGAGACAGCGGACAGCCCTGCCTTGTGCCCCTAAACATATCGATGGGAGGAGTCAGTAACCCATTAATTAAAAGATTAGTAGATGAACCCTCTTGGATGTAAGAAATAAAGTTTCTGAAGACGGGGCTTGTGTATTTGTTTTAAAATTGAGAAAATTTTTTAGTTATTCATTTTACGCCACCATATTTCAGGATTTCCATATACATACCATTTACTATCTAGTAAAATATCCTGTTACTTATTTAGCTCTGTTGAAACAAATACCAAATAAAAGAATTACATGCTTTTTGATCTGTCTTCCAGAAAATAAAACCGAATAAAAAGTGATAAAAAAAATTGTATGTATCCCCAAATGGTACCAATAAAAACTTCAGCTCTTTTCACAAAAACAAGCTTTCATAAAGCTTTGTTGATGGAAAAATAGAAGTTATTAGTCTCATCTCAGGATATAGCAATGAAAAGCAAAATTAAGCAAAAATATAACATAAGCAAGAAAAATTTTGTATCACTGGAAGTATTCATACTTGCCTGCAAAACAAAGTGAATGTCATTTATATTGCACAGTGAATTCTGTAAAAGTGAAATTCAACAAAAATGTTGCAGTAGTGTTTTTTTTTTTTTAAACATATTTTTATTAAAACCTCCGATGTCATAGACACAAAAGTTACAAACAATAGGTCATGGTACAAACACCTGCAGAGCAGCTATTCTCGCCGCTGCTGATATTACATGTAAAAGACATCTATCCTGTTACGTTTCAAGGCTTTATTTGAGTAAACATGGTACAAGAAGCAAAGGAAAAAGCTTGAAACGTGTATGGAAAGGTGGATGGAGGCAGACTCCACCAACCGCGACCAGAGAAGTAAGGCCTAACCCGGAGTAATGTCCACAGAACACAAGTTCAAAAGGCAGACAGGGATAACTTCATAGCAGAAGACTCTGTAGGAACAGATGGCTGGAGGGCACCAGAAAGCACAGGAGCTTCAAGGCAGGATTCCAACACATCGGTAGGGCCGGACTCTATCTCACTTTGCTTGATGTCCACGTCTAGTTCCACAGGAGAGGCGAGGCTTGGCAGGATTGTCTCAGAACCACAGGGACCCTGAACAGTAGGCAGTACAGAGAACCCCTCATCCACAGGATTGGGTGGAACCAACAAAACTGAATGAGGAGCAAGTTCATAAAGGCAAGGCCTAGAGTCACCGTGGAACAAGAGAGACAACAGCGGGACACAGGACTCTGCTAGGAGGGACCGCTCCGGAATGCAGTACTCTGCCAGGAGGAACTGCAGAGGATCACAGGACGCCACCAGGAGGGACTGCAGAGGACCACCGGACACCACCAGGAGGGACTGCAGAGGACCACCAGACACCACCAGGAGGGACTGCAGAGGACCACCGGACACCACCAGGAGGGACTGCAGAGGACCACCGGACACCACCAGGAGGGACAGCTCAGGAACATGGAAACCTTCCAGCACACAGGACCCTTCCAGGAGGTACGGCTGAGGAAAACCGGGACCTTCCAGGAGGCACGGCTGAGGAACACGGGTACCTTCCAGGAGGCACGGCTGAGGAACACGGGTACTTGGAAAGGTGGATCCTTGGGACCGCGGAGGCAGAATTCACCAACCGCGGCCAGGGAAGTAAGGCTTAGGCCGGAGTACTGTCCACAGAACACAAGTTCAAAAGGCAAGGCCTAGGGTCACCGTGGAACAGGAGAGACAACAGCGGGACACAGGACTCTGCTAGGAGGGACCGCTCCGGAATGCAGTACTCTGCCAGGAGGAACTGCAGAGGATCACAGGACGCCACCAGGAGGGACTGCAGAGGACCACCGGACACCACCAGGAGGGACTGCAGAGGACCACCGGACACCACCAGGAGGGACTGCAGAGGACCACTGGACACCACCAGGAGGGACTGCAGAGGACCACTGGACACCACCAGGAGGGACTGCAGAGGACCACTGGACACCACCAGGAGGGACTGCAGAGGACCACTGGACACCACCAGGAGGGACTGCAGAGGACCACTGGACACCAACAGGAGGACTGCAGAGGACCACTGGACACCAACAGGAGGACTGCAGAGGACCACCGGACACCAACAGGAGGACTGCAGCAGACCACCGGACACCACCAGGAGGGACAGCTCAGGAACATGGAAACCTTCCAGCACACAGGAACCTTCCAGGAGGTACGGCTGAGGAACACCGGGACCTTCCAGGAGGTACGGCTGAGGAACACCGGGACCTTCCAGGAGACATGGCTGAGGAACACAGGCACCTTCCAGGAGACATGGCTGAGGAACACAGGCACCTTCCAGGAGACACGGCTGAGGAACACAGGCACCTTCCAGGAGACACGGCTGAGGAACACTGGTACTTTCCAGGAGACACGGCTGAGGAACAGGGGTACCTTCCAGGAGACACGGCTGAGGAACACGGGCACCTTCCAGGAGACACGGCTGAGGAACACTGGCACCTTCCAGGAGACACGGCTGAGGAACACAGGAACCTTCCAGGAGACACGGCTGAGGAACACAGGAACGCAGCCAGGACAGGATGCAGGAGGCTTGAGGCAGGGAAGCGGGCCGTGGCCCAGCAAGACCAATACTCAGGCCCAGACTGTTGGTAGGAGGTGTCTTTTATTGGAGTCAGCAGATGAGGAAGTGCTGCACCTGGCCCAGCCCAGTTGGAGGTGTTAACTGTTGCAGCACTGAACAGAATTAGCAAATTCCAACCGCCAGGATCAAACACAAAATTGCATGCAGGCAGGAGGCAGAGGAATTTGCAGATCGTGACAGTACCCCCCACTTTAGGGCCCCCCTCTCTCAAAGAAGGCTTGGCGATACACGGATAATCGTTCCACCTGAGGACCCAGGTACTTCGCTTAGGACCAAGCCGAACAGCCACATCAGGAGTTGGGTCCTTCTTGAAAAAAAATAGACTGAGCCAGACAAGGTAACTTTAGAATAGAGGCAACTAATACAAGCTAGTCCCCGGATGCTTCGGCTCATCCAGGACAGGAGGCTTCGGGGAGCTTGAGTTTAACAGAGCTTGCGGAGCTAAAGTCCCATAAGCAGACTGAAACTGGTCACCTGATTTAAGTGGTGCAGATGGTACAACATCTTCAGAATCCAAAGGAGTTGTAGAACCAGCAGCCTGAAAATCACCAGGAGACGGGGATAACTTCATAACAGAAGACTCCATAGGAACAGATGGCTGGAGGGCACCAGAAAGCACAGGAGCTTCAAGGCAGGATTCCAACACATCGGTAGGGCCGGACTCCGTCTCACTTTGCTTGATGTCCACGTCTAGTACCACAGGAGAGGCGAGGCTTGGCAGGATTGTCTCAGAACCAGAGGGACCCCGAACAGTAGGCAGTACAGAGAACCCCTCATCCACAGGATTGGGTGGAACCAACACAACTGAATGAGGAGTAGATGCCAGAATCAGGGAAGCATGCTCTTCTAGGGGAGACGAGCAGACCTGCTGTGGCCTCTCCAAGACAGATGGCACTATATTTGTTGAAGGCATAGATCGGACACTAAAGACAGCCGCCAGAGGAGGGCTGCGGCGAGAGCGCACCTTGACAGGCACGCACTCTCCCACACGTACATGCTCTGGACGGGGCTTGTGATCCCTTATGCTCAGTTGCAAAGCAGGAGAACAAGAAGTTGGTCCAGGTACTTAGTAGACAGGATCGGGCACGATCAGAGCTGGTACTTAACACGACAGATCACATAAATCAGGAGACGATATGGAAATGGGCCTAGGCAAATCAAAGGACATAGTGACCATTGCTGGTACAGAGGCAGATTCCGACGTAATCTGAGCTGGTACTTGACCTACAGAACCACACAAGGTAGGAGAAGGTGCAGAAATACCAGGGGTAGCCTCAGGGGTTCCAGGAGAAGATGTTTGAGAAATAAAAGATACAGAGTCCAATACAGGATCAGAAGCTAGGTCAGGCTGCTTGGAAACAGAAACTTGAGGTGGAACAGAAGGCATAGGTATCGATAGAGATGGTGCAGATTTGACAACTGAACGGGTGCTGGAACTACTGTAAACGGATTCCAAGGCAGAGATAGTAGACAAGGGAGGAGCCAAGTCAGAAAAATATGGCATAGCTTCCAAGATTTTGGTGGACTTGAAATTTCTTCTGGCAGCACAGAATTTAGAGCTTCCACTGACAAAACAAGGCTTGGAGATTTTGAAAACTGGACCGGGTTTAGAAGGCTTGCGTGCAGGACAGGAAACATGGGTAGTAAGAATGGAAGCCTCCATTATTTGAGAATTTCCAGAAGCAGGGTCCACAGAAAAAATTGAGGTCTCTTGTCGAACAACAGGTGCAGGAGGAGCCTTAGGCTTAACAGCCGTACAAGAACAGGCAGAGAAGACATCAGGCGCAGAATCCAGCGATAGTGGAATGGGTAGTGAAGACACAGATGCCAACTGAGACTTGGACTTACGAATTTTGGAACGAGGTGTAGAAGTATTTTGGAACGAGATGTAGAAGTCGACTCGGCATTGGTACCACCAGGACTATGCGTGGAAACAAAGGCAGTCCTGATGAGCAGGTTTTCATGATAGTTCAGAGGAGAGACTCACGGTAATCAAGGAGGCGTGTTCGTAGGAAAATCCCTTCTGTAGAAGCCGATTCAGGAGAGGACGGCCCCTTAGTCCTTGTCCGAAGTATTCTACAAACCGATGGAAGTCAGCAGGGTTATAGTGGACTGACCTTACATCCCATGGATCCATGGCCTGAGTATACTGTTACGTTTCAAGGCTTTATTTGAGTAAACATGGTACAAGAAGCAAAGGAAAACGCATGAAACGTGTATGGAAAGGTGGATCATTGGGACCGCGGAGACAGACTCCACCAACCGCGGCCAGGGAAGTAAGGCCTAGCCCGGAGTACTGTCCACAGAACACAAGTTCAAAAGGCAAGGCCTAGGGTCACCGTGGGACAGGAGAGACAACAGCGGAACACAGGACTCTGCCAGGAGGAACTGCAGAGTATCACAGGACTCCGCCAGGAGGGACTGCAGAGGACCACCGGACACCACCAGGAGGGACAGCTCAGGAACACGGAAACCTTCCAGGAGGCACGGCTGAGGAACACAGGAACCTTCCAGGAGGCACGGCTGAGGAACACAGGAACCTTCCAAGAGGCACGGCTGAGGAACACAGGAACCTTCCAAGAGACACGGCTGAGGAACACAGGAACCTTCCAAGAGGCACGGCTGAGGAACACAGGAACCTTCCAGAGACACGGCTGAGGAACACAGGAACCTTCAAAGGACACGGCTGAGGAACACAGGAACCTTCCAAGAGACACGGCTGAGGAACACAGGAACCTTCCAAGAGACACGGCTGAGGAACACAGGAACCTTCCAAGAGACACGGCTGAGGAACACAGGAACCTTCCAAGAGACACGGCTAAGGAACACAGGAACCTTCCAAGAGACACAGCTAAGGAACACAGGAACCTTCCAGGAGACACAGCTGAGGAATACAGGAACCTTCCAGGAGACATGACTTAGGAACACAGGAACCTCTCAGAAATGCAGCCAGGACAGGATCCAGGAGGCTTGAGGCAGGGAAGTGGGCCTTGGCCCAGCAACACTAATACTCAGGCCCAGACTGTTGGTAGGAGGTGTCTTTTATAGGAGTCAGCAGATGAGGGAGTGCTGCACCTGGCCCAGCCCAGTTGGAGGTGTTAACTGTTGCAGCACTGAACAGAATTAGCAAATTCCAACCGCCAAGATCAAACACACAATTGCATGCAGGCAGGAGGCTTAGAAATTTGCAGATCGTGACATATCCTTGCGAGTAAGGTTTGAGGCATCTCTGTCCGTGTAACCAAAGAGTGTCCACGGTACTGTGAAATTGTGCACCAGGAATTGTCTTATATATGTCGTTAAGTTATCCCAGAATAGTTGGATTTTTGGTCAATCCCACATACAATGATATAGCGTGGCTTCCGGGGAACCACATTTAAAACAGTTGCTGGTGGCATACATCCCCATTTTATGGCCCCTTATGGGTGTCAGATATGTGTTATGCATAAGTTTCAGGGTCATTTCCGTGTAGCAGGCTGCAGGGAGGAATCTATAGGAATCTGTTAGGGCCGATAGAATTAAGTCTGGTGTTAGATGGGGGTCATAGTACTGCCATCTATTCAGTTGGGACTGTGTGGTATCAATTTGGTCCCATATGTATTTATAAATAACGGATAGGTGTTCGCGGCGGGAAGTTAGATTCACAATAATTCTGGTGAAACTTGTGTCCCAGTCTGAAGTGATTAAGTTGTTTGTAACCTTCATTATGTAACTATATGACTGTAGATAATTAAAAACAGGAAGTCAACATCTGGGAAGACTGTTCGCAGTTCTACATAAGAGTATGGTTTATGAGTTTTCAAATTAATTAGTTGACTAATAGTCCGTATGCCCAGTCTATGTAATGTTTTAAATGTGCCATGTGGGGTTCCAGCTTGAAAGCTTGGGTTGTTGACCAAGGAGAGGTGGGTTGAATAATTTGGGGAGAGACCCTGCATTTGCCTGATTTTCTTCCAGGCGCGCAAAACGGTATGAGAAGCGGGTTGTGACGGACCTCTACTGAAATTTGTTCATAAGATATATGTAAAAAATTTACAAGAGAGATATTGGGTAAGAATATATTCTCCAATAGATGGAAAGTAAATACTGCAGTTTTTTGGGACCAATCCGCGATATAACGGCTCAATGCTGCTAAATTATAACATTTAATATTTGGGAACCCCAACACTCCATTCCGCTTATGCTGTTGCAAAATATGAAATGGAATGCGTGCTTTCTTTCCTCCCCAAATAATCAATTTTTCTTCTTGTGGCCTGAGATAGATGGGGACCATATGGAATAGATAAAGTAATCTAGGGATTTCAATCATTTTCAGAAGGTGAGCTGTACCAACAAAGGACAATGGAATACTTTCCCATTTTTTTAAAGTACGGTGTAAGGAGTTGATATATCTATCAATCTTTTCAGGATAGAGTTGGGGCAGGCTCCGTGGCAGAAAGACTCCGTAAGACTTTTCGTACACCACTTAATATGATACATCGAGGACCATAATGGCTGTGCCACACCCTTCAAATGGAGTCCTTTGTTTTTGTCAATGTTTATTGTGTATCCAGAGAGTTCTCCTATTTCCCGAACCTCCCCAAAGATGGCAGCTAGATTTTGTTTAGGATTTGCCATTATCAACAACGGATCATCAGCATACGCTGAGAGTTTTAGTTCTTGGCTGTCTTTAGTGATTCCAGGAAACAGGGTGGACTGTGTGATATGATGTAATAAAGGGTCTATTGAAAAATTAAAAAGGATAGGTGCTAATGGACAGCCTTGTTTAGTTCCTCTGAATAGGTCTATAATAGGAGATGGTCGGACGTTTAATATTATAGATGTCGTGGCATTCAGATGTAAAAGATCTAGAAAGCTAGTGAAAATTTGGCTGAAGCCCCGTTTCTTCAGGGCAGAATCTAGAAAAGGACAGGACACCTTATCAAAGGCCCTTTCTGCATCAAGGCTCAATAGCATTGATACCTGATGATCTGGTTCCTGTCCTGCTAAAATAGCTGCGATTGCCACCCTGACGTTTCTGGTGGAGTGTATATCTGCCACGAAGCCTGATTGATGCGGGTGTATTATGGTAGGGAGGAACCTTTGAAGTCAATTTGCTAGGATTTTGGCTAGCAGTTTATAATTGTGGTTCAACAATGAGATAGGTTTGTATGAGGTGATTAACAAAGGATCCTTTTCAGGTTTTAGTAGCAGAATAGTCATAGAGTCAAAGAAAGAATCTACTGTCTTAGAGCTCAGATATATCTCATTGTAGACTCCTGCCAGGTATGGTGCTATGTGGGGCTTTAAAATTTTATAAAATTCGTCCGAGAAACCGTCAGGTCCAGGAATTTTGTCATTTGCCGAGGATGCCGATAGATCCAGTCAGTGGACATTTAATCGCTGAAATGGGAGGTCTAGATCTCCAGGGTTTGGTCATATTGGCCAAGAGTTTGCCATGCCTATCTCCCCACCTACAGTAACAATTTTGGGTGGCCCTGGTATGCCACACTGCGTAACCGTGAACAAATGTATCCAGTAACCTTTTTGCTTCCAGAAATTTCTCCTTTGTCAATTCTGAGGGTTGCACCATGTGGTCATTTTATGTTCTCCTAAGATTTGCTTATAGTTCTTTAAATGTGTTATTCGCTGCTCTGCGCTTTGTCCCTACATAGCTAATT
Organism: Phyllomedusa bahiana; assembly: GCA_025379985.1. NCBI lineage: Eukaryota > Metazoa > Chordata > Amphibia > Anura > Hylidae > Phyllomedusa > Phyllomedusa bahiana. The sequence continues at coordinate 102,570 of JAODAL010002336.1, forward strand.
AGCATCCCCCTCAATACCGCCATTGCAATCATTCACAATAAAGAGGAATCGCCCTCGTGTTCCTTGTTATGTTGCCAGAAAGTTCCTAAACTCATCGGAATTATATAGGTGTTTGGGAAAGCTCCAGAATCTAGGATGTTTGATCGGGAGTGTTGTGCCCAGGATCAATTGTATGGGGGCATGGTCGGAGATAACTATTGGCATAATATCTGTTTAGACCAATTCCGAGTATGTAGAGATGAGTGAGAAATCTATTCTTGAGAAAGTGTCATGGACCCTGGAGTAAATGTATGGAGTATATGTTTTGTAGTTGCTTGCCAATGGTCATATACTTCATACTGTCTATAAAGCCATCAACAGCTCGATTGTGTGTTTCCCCCTCATGTATGGTGTGTGATCTATCCACTGAAGGATTCAGGGTGGAGTTAAAATCTCTGATTATTATAAAATTTTCGTGATTTCTCGGAAGTAGAAAAGTTTTGATACCCTCAAAGACATGTTCGTTTAGGGCAATTGGTGCGTAGAGATTAAGTAGAGTATATATTTTGTTTGCAACACATAATCTGAGAAAAACAAATCTCCCCTCCTTGTCAACGTATTTATCAAGTATCTCCTGCACTACACCCACTCGAAAGTAAATGGCAACTCCCCTTGCCTTCATCTTATAGTTAGCTACAATCTATGGATCCAGCCAATGCGGCAAAGGTATGTAACTACCACCTTTCTAATGAGTTTCCTGCAGACATAGTATGTCTGGTTTCAATCTTTTTAAATGAAGAAGTACTTTCCTCCACTTTTCAGGAATATTGAGGCCAGCTACGTTCCAAGAAATGATGTTAAGCTCAGACACGTGAGGGTTATTCTGTATAGTAATATTGGTGGTACTCATCCTGAAGACCGAAACAGCGGAACTCGTGATGAATCAAACCCATGAAAAGGATGACTTTAAGCGTCCCAGCGAGCGCTCGCATCATCCAAGGAGGACAGGAGAGGACGGTGTGCCGCAGTCACCCCAGCAGAGTTATCTGGGATGGACAACCTTTTGAATATCATAAATAAACTAAACAGTAATACATTTTGTATTAACAAATTTAACTCCATTAACTGAAGAACAAAAGAACCAAGTACAAAGGCATCCCATGTAACCTGAGATTACATTAAACTTTGGTTAACTATTTTCAGACCCCTTTTAAAGGCAGAACAGATATCGGAAACATGGAGATGAGGAGATCCATACCCACAGTGGGATTCAGTATGAAACCTCTAAATCACGATTGGTCATGGTATAGTTTAGATTAATCTGGGTTTTCCCTCAAGAACCTCCTGGTGGCTTCTTCTGCCGAATCGTAAGTCACCACTTGGAAATGGTCATGCACCCTCAGCTTTGCTGGATACAGCAGTTGAAAGTGGATGTTTCATGCAAGAATGTACATACTGGGGGATAAGTTTTATGCTTTAGGGACACTTGCGTGGAAAAATCTTGAAATGTCAAAATTTTGTCGCCTTGTATTATCAGTTCTCTTTTTTTGTCTGTAGGCCCTTAAAACCTGCTCTTTGACTGTCCAATTGTGGAAGCGAGCAATGACAGGCCTAGGCCTGCCCCCCTGCTCTTTATGGATGCCCATCCTTTGGACTCGCTCCACTAACAAAGGATCTTTAGGTAATTCCAACCTCAAAGCACCTGTCAGATCTGTTGTAAGATAGGTTGCCAAATTATCTTGAGTAACAGCCTCTGGGATGCCGATAAACCTGAGTTTATTACTCTGTTCGCGGTTTTCAAGGTCTTCCAACTTTTCTTTAAGTGACTCAATGGTGGCTTGATGCGAGGTGGAGGTTTCATCAAGTCTAACGACATCTTCCTCCATTGAGGTTGTGCGCGATTCCAGTTCTTCTATCTTCTGTGAGTTTGTTGTAATCTGTGATAGGGCTGCATTGATGGATGCTTGGATTAGGTCAAAGCAGCAGTCCAAGGCTGGAAGGAGCAATCGGGACACCTCTTGGGCTAGAGAAACAGCCAGTATTGGCATGTCAGTGGTCCTTACGGTCTCTGCGCCTGGAGAGTCCATGTCGCTTTCTGTGGTACTATGGTCGGGGACTGGCGACTTGCTTGCCATGTTCAGTTGTTTAATGAGTCAAACTTTCGGTGGTTGTTTGTTTTTCTTAGTGTTCGAAGGTTGCTGTTGTTTAGGACCCGACAAAGGTATCGTGGAGAAGGAGAAACGAGTAACCCTTTGCCCTGAGTGTTTCTGAATAAACCTGTCCATACTCCGGTTGAACCAATTGAGAGGAGTCCTCCGCTGGGGTGGAGTTGTATATGAGTACGTATGAAGTTTCAAGTCCAACTTTACTGAGGTTACTATGGGTCTGATTTGTCACCTTTTAGGGTCCTAGGTTGTCTAGTCAGGATACATTGGGAGCCCCCAAAGTTAAAGTTACATAACAATTATGATGTACATTACATTATCCAGTAATGATAGATTTGTAAGAGAAAGGAGAGAGATGGCTAGGTGATTTCTTACCAGGGGGGGCGTGTATCACGCAAATGTCAGTCTGTGGCTGATGACAGCGGACGGTGTGGTTGTCAAAAAGTAAGGTATGTAATGCAAGAGGTTAGGCACCTGGTTGTGGTTCTGTCTCCAACTCAGTAGACAAGGAAGATGGTAGTCTGAGGAGACTTCTGTTATGTATTATCTCGAGAATAATAGAAATACACAAATTCAGAGAATATCAGTGAACCGACTGTTGGTCAGAATTGTCTACATTTTAGTTAGAAGGAGGGATAGGTCTGCTCTCTGGAGATCTATTGAGGTATCGCACCTAAGTCAACTTACTACACTCCTGTATATCTCCCAAGAGATGTGTGATCTTTTGTTGCCCTCCAGTGGTTCTAACACTTAATATGTGTATATGTCAAGGTTTATGAGTGGTAAAAAGAAAGAGTAGGATGAAGTGTCACCAATGTATCCTAAAGGCTCAGATGTCTATGAATATGGTAAAGCAAACCATAAAGGAAAAAACTGTTAGTAAACCAATACGGGCTTTTCCAGGGCCCACTATCAAACAGGAGTCTTACATTTTAAGTACTAATATACAGAATAAAATAGACGTTGTGCTGTATATATCCACTAACAGTTAGTTTCAAATCTTGCAGAAGCGAATTTACGGTATGGAGGCTGAAATAGAGACTACTTTGTGCGCCACCTGGGGTGTCCCAATTGTCTCGGTTCCGCGTAATGAGAGTCTGCTGCATACTCCGCTCAGGGTTTGTTACATGTACTCTGCTTTTTAAACTTAACCACACAAGGCAGAAGGTAACGGGTTGGTGTATATAGTCAAATAATGGTATGCGAATTTAAATCAGATTGTGATGCTCCAATAAGTGGTCCGCCAGAGTCGATGAACTTTCCAGATAGGTAGAAAAGATTGCTCACGACCAGGGACAATGATTATAGAAAAAATATCGATGTCCTCCAGTCAGAAATAACAAGAAGAGCTGAAGTTGTAGAATCTCTTAATGTAATATGGGTGATATGGTGATAGGTTGTCCTTTGATGAAATGGGACAGTTTTTGTTATGTCCCGCTGCGTTTTCCAAAGGATGTCACTTAACTTGTTAGGTGCCAGGGGAATATCTGGGCCACCCATTTTCCCCTCCTGAATATGATAGCAGATAGGACCCTCTCTATTTCCCACCAGCCAGTTGTCAGGAAAAGTCCCACACTAAGTGTATGAAGGGTGACCCAGGACCCGCGTCCCACCACTGCAAATGTCCGGGTGGTGTATCTCACCTCTGTGTCGGCACGTCTGAGCACCTCCGGGTCTGTGTTGTACTGGGCCTTTGATAAGAAAGCGGGGCCGGAGTTGCTGTTACCCACAGTGCCTCTCATAGCAGTCGGTTGTGCCGGGCTGGGCTGTTGGCAGGAAGGCGAAGGCATGAGCTGTCGATCCCCGTAGCACCCTTCGGAGTAGACTGCCCGGGCTGGACCCACGGCGTGCAAGCAGGGGCAGGAGCCACCATCACCCACGGTGTTTCTAAGTGTGGTCTGCTGTGCTGTGCTGTTGGCGGTGCGATCTCCGCACTTTGTGGTCGCATGGAGCTGCGTCCCGTCTCCTCAGGTTTTGTGGTGCTTCCAAGATGTCGCCCGGCTGTTCCCATGGGTGGGAAACTTTCACGGGCAAGCAGGTGAGTCTGCCCCACTCTCACCATGGATCAGTGCCTCGCTTGAATGGGGAGCAGGTGGTTTCTTTAACTGCCGCCGAGCACTACATCGTATCCGCCACTCTGTTTTGATCTCAGGCAAAGTCGCTCCTCGAATCCCGCAGACCGTGGCCCTCCACCGCCGCATGGGTGCTCGTAAGATGCGGTTAAACGTACCACTCAGGTACTCCGGGCTTAAAATTCTCCCGCCTCCGTGTGCTGCACGACTCGGTCAAAGGTGATGTACAGGCCGCTGTCCGGAGAATCACAGGATGGCTCTTATCTGCTAGATTCAATAGGGCAAGAAAGGAGCTTCTATAAAATGTGGCCGTGCCAGACACCCCGCCCCTGGAAGTCCCCCGCAGTAGTGGGGGTTTTTTCTACTAAACTGCACAAATATTTTTTGGGCAAGATTGTGGGAGGGCAGTTTCTTAGTATATTTGACTATGTAAACAGAAAAAATAAATTGTCATAGCTATTAGACCAGGATTAAAAAATAAATAAAATAAAACCATAAAAAAGTATTAAAAAAGGCATGTCCTTAACACCTTAAGGTTTATGCCTTTTTTGGACTTGACCACCCAGCCCCATTTTGCAAATCTGACATTTGTGACTGTATCTGCAAATAACTTTTTAATGCTTTCACCTATCCATGTGATTTTGAGAATTGTTGTGCTTCAACCCCTTAAGCACTAGACCTGAAAAGGCCTTAAATGGATTGTGTGAGAAACCCAAAAAAATAAGAATAGATAATCAGTAACTGTAACAATATAATACAATGTTTGAACTACTTAGACACTGTTATATCGCATAATGCCATCCTGCAATTACATCCTCTCAGCTGAGCAATAGATTCTATCCACTATATCCACATCAAATGTATTATATATACAGTATATACTGTGTGTGTATGTATGTGTATATATATTTATCTTTAGTAAAAAAAGAATTGGAACTGCAGGGCAATATAGAGAAATCTACCAACTATCTAAAAGAAAGAAAATAATCAATTTGCACGTGAAAAAAGAGCATATCTTTTTCTTATTAGATTAAAAAGGGGTACAGACTCTAAGGTTTCTTCATTGAACAGAGAAAAAAAAATGCAAAGTAACGGATATACATCCCCATATCGTTCTAGAAATAAGGGGCGATGGACCACGAGGTATCAGGGAAGACAACAGGAAGGGGGAGGCAAACAGAATACAAACTATTCACAAAATGTAGGAGTATCAAATGGGATAAGTGGACCCTTCATCTTCTGCTTCCTCCTCCTCTTCAGGGACTGCATCCATGAATTCAGAGGCCCGCCCCTGTTTTTAGAGGGAGGTAGTCAGAAAAACACTCTGGATGTGCATTGAAGAATCAAAATGAGGGTTAAACATCATCCCACATTATTAATCTATCCAATAGGGTATTGACAAAGATGGAAGTACGGGTCCTCAGCAAAGGGTTATTCTTTGTCCCCGATGCCCCATTAAGGGCTTTTGAGTGGATAAAGGATTTATACCTCTTTGCCAGAAAACTTAAATGGAGGAAATTCTTTTAGTTATACGAGAATTGGTAATGTATTGAACTGGGGATTGACCCAGAAGAACTACCAGACACTAGACATTTAGAATCTTTTCTAAATGATAATGAGAAAGACCCCTCCCTTCTCCACTTGTAGACCGAAGAGTCTACAAAATCCACCAGTAATTGACAACAATATTGATTTGTTTGTTAATATTGTGACTAGTACGATTGAGAAAATCAAAATAGAGGAACATGAGAAAGGGAAGCGATATAACCTGTCTAAAGGGGAATATCTGACCCTGAAGAGTCTGGAAGATGAATCTATCAATATAAAGCCATCGGATAAAGGTGGCAATTTGTTTATCCAAAACCACTCAGAGTATCGTGATATGTGCCTTAAAATATTGAAGGATAAAGAGACCTATGCTATTTTGCAATATGACCCTACAATGAGATTCCAGGATGGTTTGAGAGAGGAGAGAGAATTTTAATATCTTTTCACAATAACACCACAGATTGCTACTTTTTATGGATTACCTAAAATCCATAAAGGGTTAAGCCCACTAAGATGCAGACCAATTGTATCGAGAATAGAAAACCTTACACAAAACATAGGGAGCTATTTAGATCAGACCATTTGTTTCATCTCTGCCCTCATATATCAGGGATACCTTGGACCTGCTCCATAAATTGGATGTTGTGGTCATGGAAGAGGGGGCCTTTCTATGTAGCATTGACGTGGACTCCCTATATAGCTCCATCCCTCACCAGACAGGACTAGAAGCAGTCAGTTCCTTCCTCTCAACTCAGAGCCATTTTCTGCAGTCCCATAGATCTTCTAAGATTTGTGCTCACACATAATTATTTCATCTTTAATGGCCGTTTCCACCACTAGCTCAGGAGCACAGCGATGGGCAGCCTGTGCGTGCCCATATATGCCAACTTGCTCCTGGGCTGGTGGGAGAACAATATAGTTTTCTCTGAGGAGGAGGTACGAGGAGTTTCATCAACGTATACTTATAGGGTCATTCCATGTCAAGTGAACCAATGATTTTTACCTCTATATTTTTAATTCTTTTGAGATTTTGTTATTTGTTAGTAGTGTCTCAGAGAATACAAAACTTAAAGAAAAAAATTATAGAATTTTTTCTTTTATTTTTTATCGATTTTCAAAGTTTGGAAAAAGTGCGAATTTTGGTATTGCCCGCCTTTACATTTTTCCTCATAACTCAGGCTAGAAAAAAGATAGAGAAACAAAATAAACACCATTCTACTCAGAACTGTACAGGCTTTTGCCATCTATGTCGCACGAGTATATTCGTTAATATTTTACCCATGTAAACGTAAAATTTAAAAAAGAATTTCCGAAAAAAACTTTTAATTTATAAATTTCCAAAAATGCACATGTGCCTGCCATGTTCCTAGCCACATCTGTACCAAAATTCAAGTTGGGATCACGATGGGATCATATTTAAAAATATTTTTATTTCAGTGTCAATTCGGAAATATTGAATTCAGATCTTTTCAGCCTGTGGTCTAAAAGTGTGGGGTCTATATTTACCAAGTAATCCATGATTTTTAGATATTACAGCTTAGAAGCAGGAGAGGACAGAGGAGAAAGCTTTGTTAGGGCTCAACCTGAGAATGAACAGAGACCGTGAATGCAGAGCAGATAACAGGCCAGCCGTCTGAATGGACCCAGAAACGCATCTAACAATTAGCAGTGTGTTTAACAATGCCGGCAATGAGAAACACGTAGCGGCATTCACATGATCGGTCGCCGATGCGTATTTGCATCATGTCTGTCTGATGCGTCTTTCGGATGCGCTCCAATAAATGACATGTCAATGCTTGGAGCGCATCCAAAAGACGCATCGGACAGACATCGCTCGTGTGAATGCCGATGCGTGTCTCTCATTGCCGGCAGCGTTAGATATACTGCTAATTGTTAGATGCGTGTCTGGGTCCATTCAGATGGACCCAGACACGCATCACAAAAGTGGATGTTCACACGGACACAAGACGCCATGTGAACATACCCTGAGACACAGCTTTAGAGCTTTCATGTCCTGACATGTTCACTCTTGAACAAACCATAGTCTCTACACAGAAATCAAGGAAGTCGGTGTGCTACAATATTGGTGAGTGTGTTCAGCGCTGGTGGCTGGCTACTGTACTCTTCAAAGATTGTGAAAATGAAGAAGTAGAATTGACTTTTTTGCGTCCTTCTGGTCCAGCGCCATCCTTTGTGTATCCAAGAAAACCAGACATTTTAAAAGTCTACAAAAATCAGATATTGACTCAGGTGGAGCCGAACACCATGACAGGCCGGACATACTCTTTGACAAAAAAGGAAATGGCCATTGCTAGTAAGCGCTTATGGACAAGATGACATTTCACCCACTAGAAGGGACAAATTGATGATAAAAAGACAGTTTAAAAACGTACTATTAATTGTTTGATTAGTTCATATTTTACGGAACAAGGATTTAAATACTAAAATATTTAAAAAATTTTGGTTCTTTTAATCTTGTTTTAATATATAATTAGGATGAGACTATTTAGAAAATCACACTTGAGGATATGATCACCTTTTTTCTTTTGATTTGTTCAATGAATTCAGGTTGAAAATGCCGAGCAAGTTGTGTTATGATGTATTTATTCTGGCACTTACGGGATTTTTTTTGTGTTTCTTTATTGTTGCATATAAATGTTGAATTCAATAAGTTGTAATTTGAAAAGAAAAAAGGAAGAAACTCACACAAACATAAAATCAGATGATTCAAAGTTTAACCCCTTAACGAGCGATCCCGCCACACAGCCACCGGGTGTTAGTAGCTAATCGCAGCTAATACCTGGCAGTTACAGGGGAGGGAGGGCACCCACCCACACTGTTTAACCCTTTAGATGCCGCTTTCTTCACTGTGATCGGAGTCCCCACAGCGTAACTGCGTGGATCCGGCGCTTGGACATGGCACTGGGAAGCAACATCATTTATCCCGTACGCTGAACACCGTAGAAGAAAAAAATTCCAAATGGTAAAATTGCGTTTTTGGGTCAATTCACGTCGCTTAAAAATTGGAATAAAAGTGATCAAAAAAGTTGCATGCATTCCAAACTGCTAGAAATAAAAAGTACACTTCAGCCCGCAAAAAATGCCACCTCACTGGCGTCCGTCGGTGTCAGTACAAAAAAGCTTTTGGTCGCACAAAATGGCGCCACAGCGCAAATTTAAAAACATTTAAATGTTTGGAATTTTTTTACACTACCAAAACATTACAGAAACCCTACATGTTTGGTATTTGCGGATGCGTATCAACCTGTAGAATACAGAAAATACATTATATTTACCAAAGATGGAACACCGTAAAAGCAAAACGCCTGCAAACGTGGCGAACATATGTTTTTTTTTTCACAATTTGTCCCACTTGGAATTTTTTTGCCATTCCCCAGTATATTCTATAGTATAGTGAAAAACAGCATTAGAAAGTACATCTTGGCCCTTCTAGGTCTATGTAGGTGTCAAAATAAAAAAGTTATTGCACTGGGGAGGTGAGGTGGGAAAAACGAACGTGTCAACAACAAAATAAACGCAATGTCCTTAAGGGGTTAAAAAAAAAATAGAAAAGTTTGATGTCCCAAATTGAATATTTGTAAAAATACAACCAAGAACACAAGTAACGCACATGCATTTTTTCACAATTTTAAAACATACGTTTTTTTCAAAATTGCGCATCAAAATTTTTAATTTGATTTCTCCAAAACAAAATATAAAGAAACATAGTCTTGTGACATATCAAATGAAAGCCGGTACCGCTCTGGGAAAAAAATGATACCTCTCCCACCTCTATATCTTAATTCTAGCCCAAGATATGATAAAAAAATATAGTCATACCAGGCCAAAATTTGCATTTTCAAAACTTTAGAAGTCTGTAAAAAATTAACTGATGAAGTAAAAAATTCTAAACTTTTTATTTGTAATTAACTAAAGTTGTACTTCATAAAAATAAAAAAAAATCTAAAGACGTCAGGTAAAAAAATATTCATATTTGGATCACTTGATATGGAATGACCCTATATCATTATTGGTAGTGTGGTAATTGCATAAGGATCCTTGGCAATTATGTTTGTATGCACGTAACTACAGCAACTAGCGTAGTTATCACCTTGCGCTTGCCCATATCTCTGGCCGGCGACGTAACTGAGCTTGGCTAAACCACGCAGGTCCGGAAATTGATTCCTTGCGTCTGGAAGTGCTTGGTTGAGAGCGCTTTGGATCTGCGGTCAGTGGGTGTTTGCCGCGAATTGACCGCGGCGGTTATCTGGTGCATGGTGTCACGATTGGAGACAGCTGACATAAGGGAAGTGAAGCAATACTAGCTGTCTCCCCCACCATTGATATACATCCTGAACCGGAATATGGGCACATACTGGCTATTTTCTAGAAGGATATTTATGGTCTATCTTTGGCATATTACTGGGTAAGTCTTTATGATACTTTTTCTATTGCTGCTGTAGATATATAATACCTGGGTATATCTTTATATGTATTGTGGGGACTAGAGGTCATAGAGGCAGGCACAAGCGGGTAGGTTGCAACAAAAATACAGGGTTTTATTTTTCACCGGCAAAACAAACAGCAGTAATAACATAAAGTCTATTGCAGCAGGCTTACTTCAGCCATATAACACGCAGCAAAACAAAGGTTAAGTCCAGCATCAAAAGGAAAACCAAACATGTACTCCACCGTGTGGCTGGTGAACTTCCTTTGTAGAAAACCCACAGGTCTGTTTCAGGGGTCCGTAGCAGACTCCTCTCTCCTGCTCAGCACTCTCTGGAGACAAGTGCTTCCCAACACTCTTTTAGCATCAGGTTAACTCTCTCACCTGGTCTCTTCCTGCACAGGCTTTAAAGGCCTAGGGATACCGGTAAAGCCTGGACCGGAGGGGTGAACGGCCTCCCACCCACGCTACAGCCGTTCAGAAAAAGCAGCCCAATAAAGCTGCACAGCAGCTATACTAAAATACACAAACATCTAAGTAACCTATGGTTACTTAACTATACTGCTGTTTTTCCCCCCACCAAGGTCCGGTTCCTTGGTGGGCCCCACTAGTGCAGTTCTCCTGCTGTCCTTCAGACTTTTGAAAAGGCCGGGATGTACCACTGGACTGGCTTCCCTGGAACTTCCCTACTATTTGTAGCATCCTACCTGGCACATATCTTCCATCCACTATCTTTCCTGCTGGTTGCTTACAGTCTGATATCTGTTTGTAGGTTAAGTGAGTGAATTTAGCAGCTATAAAGTGGCTCCATTGCTGTGAGTATGCCATAAACATACCATCCTGTGAGTACTTTCAATTTATAAATTATCTGGCTTGTATGGACCCTATACTATCTTCCATCAGGTTAGGCACCTTTTTTATATCACATGCTTAATGAAACATTACGGGTATTAGGGTGTGTTTATCCGGCAAAGACCAAATATCAGTCGGGAAATCAAGACCAGTATTTGGTCTTTTTTGGCTCACGGAGTCTTCACTTTTTGTAATCACATATATTTAGAAAAGTGATTACCCATTTTGAAGGATCCCATGTCAATATTACATGGTGGCAAAACCCCTTTAATGTAAAAGGTTAGTCGGTTTACAGATGGCTTTGAAATCTGAAAAAGGTCTGTAAATCCAACTGAAAACCTGTGCCGAGGGGACATGTCCTTTATGTTGCTTTTTGTCCCTGATGAACCCTATGACAAAAGGGGGTGTTACGGGTGTCCCTGCGACCCCCGTGTCGGGTCGCAGGCACAGCCTCAACGCCTCCTGCTGCGGCCGGTGCCGCAGCCCGGCGCTCGGGCTGCGGACTCCCCGGCTCCCCTGTGTTCCACTTACCTCGCCACGCTCCTGTTTCCGTCCCGACACTTCAGGAAAATTTAATGGGCCAGTGCGCCGGTGATTGGTCTTACCGGGCGCTGACCCTATTTAAGCCCTGCTTCTCCCTTAGCACCTTGCCGAATCGATAGTGCCCTGTGCCTAGAGAGGAAGCATTCCAGAGTGTCTTGTATGTCTACCGTGTACCATACCTTCTGCCTCCGTCCCTTGACCACGAACCATTGCCGCCTGTCCTGACCTTCTGCCTGTCCCCGACTACGAACCACTGCCGCCTGTCCTGACCTTCTGCCTGTCCCTGACTACGAACCTGCTTGACGATTCTGTACCGCGCAACACCTCGGCTGCTACCGCAAGCAAGTCACGCCAGCGGTAGCGACCTGGTAGTAATCCGCCGCAGCAAGTCCATCCCGCTTTGCGGCGGGCTCTGGTGAAAACCAGACCTACTTAGACTCCACTCCCTGGCGTGGCTTACGCCATCGCTTGTGGTGGTTCAGAGGATCCACTACCATATCTGTTACAGGGGGAACCACGTTGGATATGTGTGTATCGAGACGTATATATATCAGGACCTATATTTTTCATAAAATTTGTATTTGTGATAAATTGGTGTTGTTTAGTGCACTTGCATATCTAGTGGACTGTATTTACATTTTATCTTTGATATGTTCATAGACTCTATTAATAGCTATATTTACATATCTAGATATACCTAAACAGGATAAATAGATGGTAATAAGGTTATCCTGTGCAATATTGTGTAGAATAGGGTATCTTATCCAGGGTTAGGTTCTGGCTGGAGTCAGCCTTTTTGGGGCGGTTACTCCAGTTTTGTCTATTAGGTAGGGTTAGGTAGTCCTTTGTAGGGGTTTACTAGGTTGTTTGTAGGTCCTTTCTAGAGTTATATTATCTTCAATATTTAACATTAAAGGGGTTGTCTCACTACAAGGATTGCTTTTTTATGTTGCAAAAACAAGATCTTGCAAAAACAAGTCACTTTGCAATATATGTATATTAACAGTGTCCTACCTATTCCTAGATATCACCTCTTGAATGGGCTGCATCAGCTCCTCAGGTCAGTATAGCTACTGACCTGTTCAATCTCTCCTGATAGGCTGCCACCACTGGTTGCTATAACTACAGACCTTATTGAAACAAAAACAATATACAATAAATAGAAAAATGGCAATATGGATATTACCTCCCTTAAGACTGCATCACCAACATCATATCAAATAGATCAAACCAGTAAAATGCTCATGGTATAGACACATCATATCTTATAGTAGAAATATAAAGTGCACTAAACATATAAATACTGAAAAATGATGTAGAATAAAAGTAGAGATACAGACTAAGGAGAGGCACTGAAACCCCAACGCGCGTTTCACCGCCCGGCTTTGTCAGGGGGTGAGCAAGTAATGTCTTTCCATACTATTTAAACAAGACCCAACCAATCATAAAAAACACTCACAGCTGTTGAGGTGATTGCACTCTCCATGTCCAATACCAGAACGACCTGCCATCTAATCTGAGCCATGCAGCACAGGTAAGACCCACCGCGACGCCTGTGGCACATTCCCTGCACTGAAGTGGACACCGATAACCGGAAGTACCCACTGAGCATGCGCCGGCATGGCGTCACTACACAGCACACGCTCAGTGGGAAAAAAAAACTTCAACAAAATGGCGGCCCCCATCAGAGAAGACATAAAGTGCAATCACACAAAACATGGAAGACTAACATAATGATAAGGGGGAAAAAAAGGAGGACAAACAGAGGGAGAATATAGATAGAGAGAGAAACATGAAGAATAGAAAGCACCAAACTCCATAATAACATAACTAACTATACCTAAATATATGTTATAAAATAAATATCATGCGTGACATCCCAATATGTGAATTAATATATTAATTAACCAATATATTAATCAATCAATATATTAATATGTGAACCAATATATTAAATACGTGATACATAAATATAAAAAATATGAATATAATATAAAATAAAGACATATATACACTCACCGGCCACTTTATTAGGTACACCTGTCCAACTGCTCGTTAACACTTAATTTCTAATCAGCCAATCACATGGCGGCAACTCAGTGCATTTAGGCATGTAGACATGGTCAAGACAATCTCCTGCAGTTCAAACCGAGCATCAGTATGGGGAAGAAAGGTGATTTGAGTGCCTTTGAACGTGGCATGGTTGTTGGTGCCAGAAGGGCTGGTCTGAGTATTTCAGAAACTGCTGATCTCCTGGGATTTACACGCACAACCATCTCTAGGGTTTACAGAAAATGGTCCGAAAAAGAAAAAACATCCAGTGAGCGGCAGTCCTGTGGGCGGAAATGCCTTGTTGATGCCAGAGGTCAAAGGAGAATGGGCAGACTGGTTCGAGCTGATAGAAAGGCAACAGTGACTCAAATAGCCACCCGTTACAACCAAGGTAGGCAGAAGAGCATCTCTGAACGCACAGTACGGCGAACTTTGAGGCAAATGGGCTACAGCAGCAGAAGACCACACCGGGTGCCACTCCTTTCAGCTAAGAACAGGAAACTGAGGCTCCAATTTGCCCAAGCTCATCGAAATTGGACAGTAGAAGATTGGAAAAACGTTGCCTGGTCTGATGAGTCTCGATTTCTGCTGTGACATTCGGATGGTAGGGTCAGAATTTGGCGTCAACAACATGAAAGCATGGATCCATCCTGCCTTGTATCAACGGTTCAGGCTGGTGGTGGTGGAGTCATGGTGTGGGGAATATTTTCTTGGCACTCTTTGGGCCCCTTGGTACCAATTGAGCATCGTTGCAACACCTTGTGGAATCTATGCCACGAAGAATTGAGGCAGTTCTGAAGGCAAAAGGGGGTCCAACCCGTTACTAGCATGGTGTACCTAATAAAGTGGCCGGTGAGTGTATATATATATATATATATATATATATATATATATATATATATACAGTGTACATATCTAAAATCCATACACCAATACTAATCTATACAAAGTGCAAATGCAATCAATATACGACATGACAAAACAGTGTCATGATAAAGTGCAAAACATGTGCAAGAGAAAAAAAAAAAAGAGTTGCAAAACATGTGCAATAAAAAAAAAAAGAGGGGTATTTTCAATAAATAGTCTCTAATATCAAATATCCTTTTTCTTCTTCCTCTTCAAATTCATTCTTTCTCTACTCCTCTTCACCTTATAAGTATCTTAAAATCCTTCTCTTGGTACTCCAACAATTCAACTCCTCCAATAAAGAAATATATCATCCTTCACCTCAGACTTCCATCGAATAATAGCTGAAACTCAAAATATAAATCCATTAAAACCCAAATAGCACGTAAAAAGACAACACATAACAAAGATATATTTAAAACTATATATTATTATAAAAAAAGGAATCTGTAATTTTGACAATTACAAAAAGGGAATAAAACTAAGAGATTCATTCAATCCTTTTGGTGACATTGTGCCCAAAATGTGGATCCAACGTACTTCACCCTGTGCCAGGATCTTTTTCCAATTACCACCTCTCCTATTAAATAAAATCCTGTCAATTCCTTTGAAACGTAGCTGGCTTGAATCACAATTATGAAATTGTTTAAAGTGTTTCAGGATACGTAAGGGATATGAACGTGCAAGGGACACAGACAGAATTGAATTGCTGAAAGAAAAAAAACCGTGGGAAATCAGAAAATCAGGTGAGATTTATCTCTACTTTTAATACACAATGGTATAAAATGCGTGAGGCACTTATGAAGTATTGGGATATCTTAAAAATGGATCCTGTGTTGTCTCAATATTTACCAGAATTTCCTCCAATGACCGCTAGGAGAGCAATAAATCTTCATGATCTGCTTGTCCGTAGTCACCATGTAGGGACACAACCTGAGACATGTTTTGGTTCTAAAGGTCCAATGTGGGGATGCACGTCTTGTGGGAAGTGTGTTGCTTGTCCCAATATTGACAAATTTACCTCCTTTAACAATCAGGGAGGAGACAAAGAATTTCGGATCACACACTCCATTAATTGTAATACGGTTGGAGTAATATATATGGCACAATGTCCATGTGGTTTAAAGTATGTGGGAATGACATCTCGTCAATTTAATAAGAGAATATGTGAACACGTTTTAGGTATTGAAGCTGCCAGAAATGAGATGGATATAGAAAATTTGAAGACGATCCCGAAACACTTTAAACAATTTCATAATTGTCAAAATTACAGATTCTTTTTTTATAATAATATATAGTTTTAAATATATCTTTGTTATGTGTTGTCTTTTTATGTGCTATTTGTGTTTTAATTTATTTTTATTTTGAGTTTCAGCTATTATTCGATGTAAGTCTGAGGTGAAGGATGATATATTTCTTTATTGGAGGAGTTGAATTGTTGGAGTACCAAGAAAAGGATTTTAAGATACTTATAAGGTGAAGAGGAGTAGAGAAAGAATGAATTTGAAGAGGAAGAAGAAAAAGGATATTTGATATTAGAGACTATTTATTGAAAATACCCCTTTTTTTTTTCTCTTGCACATGTTTTGCACTTTATCATGACATTGTTTTGTCATGTCGTATATTGATTGCATTTGCACTTTGTATAGATCAGTATTGGTGTATGGATTTTAGATATGTACACTGTATATATATATATATATATATATATATATATGTATTTATTTTATTTTATATTCATATTTTTTATATTTATGTATCACGTATTTAATATATTGGTTCACATATTAATTTATTGATTGATTAATATATTGGTTAATTAATATATTAATTCACATATTGGGATGTCACGCATGATATTTAGGTATAGTTAGTTATGTTATTATGGGGTTTGGTGCTTTCTATTCTTCATGTTTCTCTCTCTATCTATATTCTCCCTCTGTTTGTCCTCCTTTTTTTCCCCTTATCATTATGTTAGGCTTCCATGTTTTGTGTGATTGCACTTTATGTCTTCTCTGATGGGGGCCGCCATTTTGTTGAAGTTTTTTTTCCCACTGAGCGTGTGCTGTGTAGTGACGCCATGCCGGCGCATGCTCAGTGGGTACTTCCGGTTATCGGTGTCCACTTCAGGGCAGGGGATGCGCCGCAGGCGTCGCGGTGGGTCTTTCCTGCGCTGCATGGCTCCGATTGGATGGCAGGTCGTTCTGGTATTGGACATGGAGAGTGCAATCACCTCAACAGCTGTGAGTGTTTTTTATGATTGGTTGGGTCTTGTTTAAATAGTATGGAAAGACATTACTTGCTCACCCCCTGACGAAGCCGGGCGGTGAAACGTGCGTTGGGGTTTCAGTGCCTCTCCTTGGTCTGTATCGCTACTTTTATTCTACATCATTTTTCAGTATTTATATCTTTAGTGCACTTTATATTTCTACTATAAGATATGATGTGTGTATACTATGAGCATTTTACTGGTTTGATCTATTTGATATGATGTTGGTGATGCAGTCTTAAGGGAGGTAATATCCATATTGCCATTTTTCTATTTATTGTATATTGTTTTTGTTTCAATAAAGTATATTTATTTTAGGTTTTGGTTTGGTTATCGGTGTTTTTGTAGTGTTTATACCCAGGACCTAGTGATACTGGAGGGTTTATAATAAATGTTTGTTTTTGGCGTATCTTATATAGCTACAGACCTGACTTCTACTGCACTCTAGTAGAAGCCAGTAGATACACCCCTGAATTCAAAATGAAACCAAGAAAATGGAACTGAGGTAAGATGAATCAATGTAGTGAGACAACCCCTTTAACGGTTAAGTTTTAACTGTTTAGATTTTTTTCATGCAAATCCTTTATTCGTGGTTGTTGTGGTTCAGTGGTGAATTTTGCAGAAAGGATTATTGTTGAAGGTTCGCCTAACCTGAGAAAAAAGTGGGTATCTGTATTTGTCAATATATGTATACCTGCCAATTTTTGACAGTGGGCATCAGGGAGATACGAAGGTGCGGCATGTGTAGCGTGCTGCCCCAAAAATGTACATGGCTTTCCCTCTTGTTGTAGAGCCACACCCCCTTCACAAAGTCACACTCAATCCACCTAACTGTCTAATATCTCTAGAAAAAAGATAAATTAGGGTTTTGGCGTCACCCAGCCTTCCTGGACATTGGAGAGCCTATTCAGCATCCAGAATAATAAAACATGAAAGAGGGTTGGAGTTGGGGAGTGTTTATTTAAATAAAAGGTTTTTTTGTACTATTTGTGTCTGGTTTTTTCCATTTAATTCCAGTGTTAGTAATAGAGTATCTGACAGATGCTTCTCCATTACTATCGCTCAGGCTTGGTATCAGCCTGCAATAGTTTATTGCACCCCAATGCTGACACTAACCCTATGTCTCTATTACCCCAGTAGGTAACGCACCAGGGGTACTTGGAAGAGCCAGGCAACTGTCCAGAGCAGACCCTCTAATGTGATAGTCCGCTTCTGGGGTGGCTACGGGCTGATATTTTTAGAGTGGGAAGGGACCAGTGTTAATGGACCTTCCCATTCTGATAGTATCAAGCTGCAGCTGTCGGTTTTACCTTGACTGGTTATGGAAAATATAGGGACCCCACATCTTTTTTTTTTTTTTTTTTCAAAACTCATTTATTTATTGAGACTCCTAAAGTGGGCAATTCCTGTAATCATCATACAGTGGATGTCCATGTTTAGATTTCTCATTAAATAAATAAATTTTCAAGAAAAAAGCACATGGGATCCCTTTTATTTTCCATAACAAGCCATGGTAAAACCAACAGCTGCAGGCTGATGCTGTCAGAATGGGAAGAACCATTGATACTGTTCCCTTCCCTTTCTAAAAGTACCAGCCTGTAGATGCTCCAGAAGTGGACTGTCACATAAAAGGTCCACTTCTGACGCAGAAGTGTCAAAGTGAGTAAAGCACTTGAACTAGGAACTCTCAGACAAAATAGGTATAAAAATTCAAGAATACTATATTGGAGCATGGGTAAAAAATGGTCAGCTTCCAAAATGGGCTGCAAGGCGCTAACGCATTTCGGGTGGCATACCACCCTTACTCATAGCATGGTACAAGGTATGAAACATCTCTTATAGATAAATTAATCTAAAATCAAATAACTCACCTGAGTGCTCCACGGTCGCGTCCTGGAAATGCTGCGAGTAATGGTTTCCGGGCCAGATAGGCAAAACCGGAAGTGACGCAGTCGCATGCGAACTCGGAGACGAAGGACTGGTGTTGGTATGGGCAAGACATGCGCTGTAACAAATAAGTGTTTATCATTACAGATATCCAGACGGAACCACGGGGCACCAAAGCGAGACTAAAAACAAAGCAAGACAAAACTGGTAAATTGTAAATAACTTGTTGTGTCAAAAATAACATTATACATATGGCTTGTCGGAAATATTAACAGAAAATATATACAGAACATAATAATAAAAATAACCAAAATGACATCTAAGCTGAGGACCCTAATAATGGAACATAATTTCTTTCTTAGAGTTTAAGCCCTTTGGAAATGATGTATTTGAGGTGAGTATCCAGTATGCCTCGCGATCATGGAGCATATGGTTTAAATTCCCACCATGGGTGGGTGGAGGCTTGATAACTCTATCATTACCAACAACACAAAGACTTTTATAATTGCCGTCATGAACTTCCCTAAAACGCAAAGACAAACTGGAACAGTTGCGAAAGGAAGTGTTAGTAACATCGTTTAGGTGTTCTAAAAACCTGTTCTTTAATTTACTGGAGGTGCTACCTACGTATTGCAGTTTGCAACTCGTATATGTTGCAAGGTAAATAACATGATGAGAGTGCAGTTGACATACTGCTTAATTGGAAAACTTTTTGTACCATCTGCGTTAGAGAAAGTTGTACATGGAACTGCAAATTAACAAGTGCGACAAGGGCAGGAGCCACATCTAGAAAAACCTGTATATTTTAGCCACGTAGGTTTAGTGGTCCGAGACTGTATCAGATTAGGTGAAAGTAGATTACCTAAAGTTTTAGGTTTTCTGGCCACAACTCGGCATCCTGGGGCCAAAATAGATTCGGTAATATCATCCTCAGCCAAAATATGAAGATGTTTTAGAAAAATATTTTAATGAGATAAAACTGATAACTATTATCAAGAACCAGGGTAAGTTTGCCATTATTTTTTCTCAACCCTCTTTGAAAAATAGCTCCAAGGTTGATCCAACCTAGTTCACCGAATCCAAAGTAGTCCAAATGGGAACCTGTAAACAAACATTACACATACATATAGAATGGATACCATATCCAGCATCTAGGAAAGCTGGGTAACACCCATCACCTACAGGTAACATCCAGTTTTCCATGGTAGGAATATTGGGTGCCACCTTTGGGGCATGGAGTGTCACCCAGCTTTCCTGGATGCTGATTGCCATAGGCAATAGCCAGAGTCTGTCCCCTGGGGCCTGTCTCCTGCTTCCTGCAGCTACCAAAGACTGACAGAAGGGGACAAGAGACTGTAGTAGGGAAAGGAGACAAGGGGGCAACTCCTGCCCCTTGCGGTCTGTATCCAGTTTCCTGCAGCCGCTGGATGCAGACCGCGTAAGGCAGGAGCAGAAGACAAGTGGGCAACTTCTACCACCTGGCACACACCCTTCCCCTGCACACTCAAACACACACACACCTCCCCCATACACTCAGCCACCCCCTCACACACACACCCTTCCCCAACATACTCAGCCACCCTTCCCTCACACGCTCATATACACACACACACCCCTCCCCCGGACACACAACCCCCAGTAGTGCACTCATCTGTCCTGCTGCCGGCATCCTGGATTGTTCATGCTGCTGTGCTGGGAAGAGGGGGCAGAGATTCTTGGATCCTGCTAAGCCCCTCCCCCTCTCCCAGCAGTGTTCTTAGGCTCATTGCTCCTGTAGCTTCCTATGCAGGAAGCTTACAGAAAACGTGCTGCCAGCGGCGCAGTCAGTGGCTTCAGGGCAGGGTCTCCCGACACTGCCCTGATGCCGCTTATACAAAGCTGCGGGAGGTTTAACCAACCCTTCCAGGGGGGTGGGAGAGGGCCCCCGTTTGCGGGACTATCACACCCAACCTGGGAGGGTTGTTAAACCCTTACCGACCTAGGATGTATGAGTATGTCATAGCGCCGGTAAGTGTCTTTGAAACGGGATCGCAGCGCGATCCCATTTCAGAGCCACCGGGTATTAGCGGCTAATTGCAGCTAACACCCCGCGGTTTCAGCGCAGGGGCGGCTTCGCCCGCCTGCACTGTTTAACCCCTTAGACACCGCGGCTAAGATGCCTGCGGCATCTAAATTAATGAAAAACAGTGCCGTTCACCTTTCTTCAGTCCGATCGGGACATCAGCGGTGAGATCGCTGAGTCCCAATCAGCTAACATGGCAGCGGGAAGCCTTGTGAAGGCTTTCATCGCTGCCATGTTTTGAATTTCCCCACTTCCGGCTATAGGCAGGAAGTGGGGAAACCGCCATCTTGGTACAGGCTTATGGGTGAAAGGGGGCATCCCTGTCTGGTGCCATTGCGTATCGGAACAGGAGCAGACAAGGTGCCGTTGATTTGGGTGCCACTTGTTTCAGGACTGCTTGCAGAAAGGACCAATCAATTCTGTCGAACGCTTTCTCATCGTCGAGAGAAAGCATCATCCCATTTATCTCCTTTTCCTTCATATACTGCACTATTGAGAATGTTTTTAGCGTGTTGTCGCGCGCTTTGCTCGTGGGAACAAAACCCACCTGATCTAGGCCAATGAGGTCCTGTAATATAGTGTTCAATCTCATTGATAAAAGTTTGGCTAGTAATTTCGCATCTACATTAAGCAAGGAGATGGGTCTATAGCTAGTGCAGGAGAGGGGGTCCCTCCCTTCTTTTTGAATTACTGTAATATACGCTAAAAGAAAATGCGGCAAAGGATTATTATAGAAGGAAGAAGAGTTAAATGAGTCCAACATGGGGCCCACTAGCTCATCTCGAAGTGATTGATAAAATTTTGCGATGTAACCGTCTGCACCCGGGCTCTTTCCAGATGGAAGGGAGCAATGGCTGCTTCCCAATTCCTCCATCGAGAATGGAGCTTCCACAGCCAATCTTTCCGGATCCAGCTGGGAGCGCCGTTTTTTTCAAGTAGTCATCTAATTTATTTGGACTTAACAACAAGGAGGTTTGGGCAGGTTTAAAAGGTCGTGTAATATGCGTGGTATCCCTTCAGATACCGGGGTTTAAATGTGTGACACCTTTCCCCTTTTTTATCTTTAATCAGAGAACAACAAAGACGCCCTCTTTTCCCTGAGTGCCCTGGCCAACATCCGGCCTGGTTTGTTGCTCCTTTCGTAAAAGAAGGGGCAACATACTGTTTGTATCGTTTTTTTTTCTGTTCAAGCACTCATGTTTAACCTGAAGCAGCTCTCTATAAACCTCCTCATTCCCCGCTCGCTTATACTCCGATTCCAGCGCGTGCAGCCAGTCTACAAGAAATTCCCAAGCGAGTCGCTGCCTTTTTTTCAATCGCGATCCATGTTTTAATGAGAAACACCCTCGAAGCACACATTTTAGGGATTCCCATTTAAAGTGCGGAGGGTATCATCGTTCGCATAAATCTTCCACAAAGTGCCGAAAAGATTGCTTAAGATCAGAGATGCACAGAGAGTCATTGAGCAGCGTCTCGTTTAGTCTCCATGAAAAGGATTTCCTCGTGGCATTAGGTAGATGTAGCAAACAATGTACCGCCGCGTGGTCTGAATGCAAGATATCATCAATAGATGACCTCTTAACCATGGGGAGGAGGGGATGTTGTAAAAATATATAGTCTATACGACTATATACTATATGTGGTGGGGAGTAATACGTGAAGTCTCTAACATCGGGGTACATAAGACGCCAAACGTCAAATAGCTGCATCTCAGGCAACAGTTTTTTAATAGTATTAAGCTTATTTAGTGGAACTGTGGTATGGCCAGAGGAAGTTTATAGCACATGCTGTAGCGATATATTAATGTCTCCACAGAGAATTATCTCCCCCTGTGCAAAAAGTGTTAGGTCATCCAAAACCCTATGTAGAAAAGATAACTGGCCCTGATTTGGTACAAACAGGTTCGCAAATGTATAGGAGGCACCTTGTAAGATACATCTTATAAATATGTATCTCGCATCAGGATCTGTCTTAATATCTATAATTTGATGTGGCAGGGATTTATGAAAAAGAACCGCTACCCTTTTTATTTTAGCATCCGCGCTACTGCAATGGCACCAGACAGGGAAATACTTGTTTTTTAGGGCGGGCAGATGATTCAAGCTAAAATGTGTCTCCTGCAGGCATAAAATGTGTGACCTGTTTTTGTGCATTTCGTACAGTATCCGGGACCGTTTTTCCGGTACATTAAACCCCTTCACATTGAAGGAGGTAACCTTTATCGATGTCATGGTACATCAAACAAAAAACATTGCGAAATCTCTAAGGGGTACCCCATCATTTTCTGGCCCTCTCTCGGTCGGCTATAACAAAACCATGTAACATATAGAACTTGGGAAGAACTTACACCAGAGTCTCCCAGTAACTCCAACAGCATTACTTCTAAATTTTTCAGCATCCTAGCTGCGGAGGGCCAGCTCCGGGCGCTGTAACCCAAACCTATGTGGGGGTCATGGCTGATAAGAAAAATTTGCAACACACATCAGAAAAAAACATCCTATCATAACCTAGGAAAGCTTTCATATTATACAATATCAACTACCGCCAAGCGGTGTCCCTGGGCATCAGACATTACTGTAGCCATTAGAACCATGACGGGCAGAAGCTGATAGGGGTGAGAAGTTTCTGAAAAACTAAAGCAGGTGCCCGTTTCTTGAAAAAACATGGGGAAAAAGAAACAGGTGAGAGGGGAAAGAAGAAGGGGGAAGAGAGAAGAAGAAAAGAAAGAAAAAAAAAGGGGGAAGGGGAGGTGGCGAGGTGGGGGGGGCAGGGTGAGAGGAGGGAAAAAGGGGAGGGAAAGAGAGAGGGAGAAAAATAAAAACAGTCGTGCACCATTATGCTATGTGGTCAACACGGGTCCGAATAAATTCACATAACCTTTGAGCAGTTAGGGTGGAAGCAAAGGAGAGAATCCTTAAAGTCATTTGTCCGGCAAGCTGGACCGCAACATGCCCCTTACGTCCTCCCGACTTGTCGCTCTCCTCGGAGGTCTGCGATCCCTCTGCGGCAGTGGTGACCTCTGAGAGCCCTGCCGGCGGAAAGATGACTGCGAACCGCCATTGTAGCTGGAAGTGGGAGAGACAAACATTGCTGACCAATCTGGCAGTGGAATGGGAGGCAGGTCCAGGGCCGCAAGTCGGTCGGGGACCGGATCACAAGCAGCTCCTCCCCACTACGGACCTGTAAAGCAAACGGAAAGCCCCATCTGTAGGGGATACCATGAGACTGCAACACCGCCAGCAATGGCTTCAGCGTCGGAGCCGGAGCCGAAGCGTGCGCCTGGACAGATCCGGGAAGAGGGCAACTCTGACGCCCTCAAAGGTGATAGACGCGGCCCGTCTCGCTCTTTGCATTATCTTTTCTTTAAGGGAAAAATGATGAATTCTGCAGATAACGTCACAAGGTTTGGCTTCATCAAGGCTGGGTGGGCGCAAGGCACGGTGTGCTCTGTCAACTTCAATAGGCTCCGAAGCTTCTGTGCCTAATAGATCGTTGAATAGTTTAGTGAGGGTCAACGGTAAGTCCTGCGTTTTCATGGACTCAGGGAGGCCCCGGATGCGGATGTTGTTCCTCCTGCTTATATTTTCAAGATCATCCATGTTCTCAATAAAATGTTGGTGGAGATTTTTCTTCGCGTCCATAGAGTCCTGCATGTCCGCCAATTTATGATCAACTATCTCCTGCTGTTCCTCAAGCATTTTGACTTTCTGTTGCAGCAAAGAAACGTCCTGCTTAACAGGTTGAAGATCATTACTCCAGGCTGATTTGAGATCCTGAGCTAGTGCAGCGAGATCGCTTTTGGTCTTTAGTAATGACAGATGGGCCTGCAGTTCTGGATGATTCTTGAGGGCCAGCAAGGCTTCTGAGGCTGGTATACGTGTTACAGGGAAATCTTGAGACTGGTATGGCAGCCTGCATAAAATTTTTCCCAGAGAAGTGGCCTGCTGTGGAGAGTTTGGGCTGGGGCCCATAGAAGGTGACCAGTCTTGTGAGGGAGACTGCACCCCGGGCAGCAGAGGTGGGGTACCCTCAGGGCTCTGGGAGCGGAATAACGGTGGGCTTATGGCATTGTCCATCAGTGGGCTCCTAGTGGGCTCTGCAATGGGGTCTGTAGGGTTCCCTCCTGCCCCTCCTTATCAATGTTGGTGGTGAAGAGGCCGCCGCCATTATCAGCAGGGTGCCGTGCAGGGGACATCCCCCCCACTACAGTCCCTGAGGCCTGCATGATATCAGCCGTCCCGACCCCCGGCGCCCGGCTCTGGTTACCTTGAAGTCCAGGGACCGGGGTCTCACTGCCTGTCGCTGCGCCGCTGGCCTGAGGAGCTGCGGGGCTCAAGGCGCACGTGGAAAGGGAGACTGCGTCGCTGCGGGCTCCGCCGCAGGTTCCGGCGCACACCTCGCTCCTATCCGTGAGCGCTGCTAGGTGCCAGAACTGCTCTCCCCGCTGCGTCTTCACAACGGGGTCCAGGAGGCTCTGGGCTGGATGCTGCCGCGGCTCCATCTGCTGCGCTGACCGCCGTTCGCGCCTCTCCTCACTAGCAGGCGGAAGTCTCAGCCTCCTCGCTCTCTCCAAAGATGGCGCCCGCTCTGCTGAATGATCCCTGGAGCCGGTCTGCAAGCTCGCCAGGGGCGCAAAAAAGTTTGAAATTGGCACCTCGTCCTCAGGTGGGTTGGATGCGGTTCTGCTCCGGCGCTTGCCTCGTTTGGACCCCATAATTTCGGGTTTTAACCCTTGTTTAGCCAGATGCCACACGGAGCTCTCCTAATCACGTCCTGCTCACAGCATGGCAGACCACGCCCCCCCTCGTGAGAATAACTTTTTTGACACTTTTACCTATCCATGTGATTCAGTGACTGTTTCTTATGACATATTGTGCTGTAAGCTAGTAAGAAATTTTGGTCCAAAAAGTTGTGAAAAATATCAAAGAATCATGAAAAATTTGAACAATTGACCATTTTCAAACTTTAAACATTTCTGCGGGTAAGACAGATAGTTATGCCACTCAAAATAGTTTATAACTAGCATCTACCATATCTCTACTGTAGGTTGGCATAATTTTTTTAATTTTTTTATGACATTAGGGGGCTTAGAAATTTAGTAATTTCACATTTTCAAAAAAATTAGCAATATACATTTTTATTTAGGGACCAGACCATTGCTGACGTGGCTTTGAGGGGCTTGTATGTTAGATAGCCCCATAAATGACTTTATCTAAGAAGCTACACTTCTTAAAGTTTTCAGCATTTAGGACGTTAGGTGTTTCACAGAAATTAAAACAAAGTGGAGGTAAAATTCCACTTTTTCTTTTTTTTTTTTTTTTTTTACAGATTTTACATTTTATTCCATTATTCACAAGAACCCGGTAGATGTGACCAGGAAATTTTAATTTAATATTGATTCCCCAGATTCTGCCATTTTCAGAGATATCCCATATGTGGCCCTAGTGCGCTGTTTAGCTCAACCACAAGCCTCAGAATAGGAGGAGCACCTACTGGACTCTGGGGTTCTCATTTTCAATACAATTTCATTTAGGCGCCATTCCACTTTTGCGGACACCCTAAGGTGCTAAAAATTATTAAACACTCCTAAAAAGACCCCATATTGGAAACTACTCCCCTTAAAGAATATATCCAGGGGTGCAGTGAGTATATCGACCCACAGGTGTTTCACAAATTTTTTTATCGTTAGGCTGTGAAAATGAAGCAGTGTTATTTTTTTTTCAACAATCTTCTATTTTAGCTGAAAATGTAAAATTTTCACAAAGAATACTGGAAACAAAGCATCCCAGATTTTGTTACACAATTTCTTCCAAGTTCAAGAATACCCTATATATGTGTGTAAACTGCTGTGTGGCCACATGGCAGAGCATACAAGGGAGGCAACGCTATCTGTCTTTTGGAACGCAGATTTTGGTGGGGCCATGTCTCATTTGCAAAGCCCCCAAAGTACCAGAACAGGGGAAGCCTTCCAGAAGTTACCCCATTTTGGATTCAACATCCCTCATGGATCTCATCTAGGGGTGTATTGTGCATTTTGGGCGTACAGGTGTTCCATAGTTTTTTTTAGCATTGGGCCATGAAAATGGGGGTAAAAACACAGTTCCGTCATTGTTTTTTGGGTTTCAATTTTACAGCGTTCACCGTACAGTACAAATGACATGATAACTTTATTATGCGGGTCGGTACAATTACAATGATGTTTTATTACTTTTACACAATAGAAATATGTCTATAAAAAATTGTGTTTTTATGTTGTCCTATTCTTACAGCCATAACTTTTTTATTTTTCAGTATATGGCGCTGATTATGGACTTGTTTTTTGCGAGATGAGTGACATTTTTATTGGTACCATTATGGGTTGCATATGACGCTTTTATCACTTTTTATTATGGTTTTTATGAGGCATTTTGAACAAATTACAGTAATCCTGGTAGTGTTTTTTATTTTTTACAGCGGTCACCATGCGGTATAAATGACATGCTAGCTTTACGCAGCATGTCGATATGATTACAGAGATACCCAATTTATATTTTTTATGTTGTACTGCTTTTACACAATAAAAACACTTATTCAAAAAGAAAAACACATTTTTTGTATCGCCATAGTCTGAGAGCCATAACTTTTTTTTATTTTTCTATGTATTGAGATTTTTTGCGGGTTGAGTTGATGTTTTTATTGGTATCATTTTTGGGGGACACGGCTTTTTGATCAGTTTTAAATCCATTATTTGGAAGACAGGGTGAAGAAAATACCCATATGTATAATAACAAAGTGTCTAAACTTGTAGAAGGTGGTTTTGTCTTAGGCATTTTTACAGCATAACAGAAAGATAATTTGATAGTAAAATTTCCACACATTCCTATCTTTCATGAGACCTTACCCCCCCTCCCCCTCCTCCCCTGTTCAGGCCTATTCTATCGGGTATTGGCTCAATTTTTGAATATATCAGTATATGGTTGGATAAACATCTCCAACATTTAGTTTACTGTACACCTAATTATATTAAATATTCCAGGGAAATCCTCAAAGTTATGGATAAGTTGACAATCTCATAAATTATGGCAATCTCATTTTTCATGGGTGTCGTGTGACATTGTTACCCGTTACACTAGTATCCCACATCATCTCACTTTAATTGCCCTTAGGTACAAGTTGGATACATTCACTACTTATGATCCCATTCTTAATGAATATATTATTTCTGTTCCTTTTTAACAAGAAATTTTTCTTGCAATTACAAGGTTGGGCTCCTGCTTCTCCTCCTCCTTGCCAAACATTTTTGTTGCTTGGTGGGAGGAGAAGTATATTTATTCAGTTCATAATCCATTTGTACAGGACATTTTTTGTTATGGCAATACTAGAGCCTTGTTGTTGGAGGGACGTATCTTGTCCCAAATATGTTGATATATCAAAAAATAAAAAAAGAATTGTTTTCACTTTTTGGTATAAAGAAAAGGTGGTATACCCCCAACCTCTCATACCAGAGTCTGAGTAAATTTCCCAATTGAGCACAATAATTCACTGGAGTAAACTATAAAAAAAACTTTTAATATTTATAAAATATATTTAAAAAGTAAAATGAATAGTGAAATAAAATATAGATAAATAAGGCCAAGGTAAAATCCCAAAAATTATAATAATATAATGGTGAAAAGCAAGGAAACGTCTATGGACGACCCCCAGGAACCTAAAAAAAACCCCTTTGCCCCTTTATGAAAAAAAAAAGGTAAAAATGAAAAAAAAATAATAAAGAAAAAAACGCGACCCGCTTTCTCAAGGTAAATTTGGAAAATTTCCTCATTTTTAATTAAATAGTAACCATAAAAAGTCAGA
This sequence comes from Phyllomedusa bahiana, assembly GCA_025379985.1. Classification (NCBI taxonomy): domain Eukaryota; kingdom Metazoa; phylum Chordata; class Amphibia; order Anura; family Hylidae; genus Phyllomedusa; species Phyllomedusa bahiana. The sequence goes on from JAODAL010002336.1 coordinate 131,185, forward strand.
CAGGTAAACCCGTGTCTTTCCTTAAATCAAAATTTTAAAAAAATGTGTCCGGGGTGTACATATAAAGAAAAGCTTAAAATTACAAAAATTTTTTATATAGATTTGACCTGATTCATTTTTTTAAAAGATACCCAAGAAACGGGGGGGGGGAACCATAATTATGTACTTTTTGGGGGTATACCTGTTAAGAAGTGTCTCTAAAAACAAAAAAATATTTGTACCCCATTTAGATAATAATTTTGGCCCAAAATGGTACTTAAATAGATGGGGTAGTGTAAGTATCCTTTTCCCCCATGTTTTTAAAAGTCTTTTTGATAAGAAAAAAAAGAATCTACAATATTAATAGTAATTTAAAGAACAAATTGGGTATTTTTAAAATTTAAATTGGTATAAAACCCCAATAAAGGGGCCCCAGAACAAACACAATAAAAGGGTTTTTAAATCAACTTAAAGAAGGAAGCATCAACAGTTCGTACGAGATTTACAGGACTTTGTGAAACAAGGGGGTTTTTTTCCCTGATCACGACAGCCCCATAGGGGAGAAAGGGGATATCTCTTCCTTATAAGATACCGGGCATTCAGAGTATCGAATTCCTTTTAGAGGAATGAAAGGGGACCACTTTGGGGGGAGGGTAGAAAGAGAGGCAATTGGCGATCTAGATCAAGAGGGGGGTAGTTTTTTAGAGAGAGAGGATACCAACTCAGAGAACCCCGATGGTAAGATAAAAAACGCCATTAAAATCTTTGATAAATAAAAGGGGCAAGGAAAAATCTCTCTCAAGAGGGATTTTCATTTACCCCTACAAATCTTTTGCCCTTTTTACAGGAAAAGGGTGTTGAATTTTTTTGAAGAAAATTAAAATGGACAAATTTTCATAGATGAGGGAGGGGGGAAAGCATGAACCTTGGTTTTACAGGGGAGGAAACCATTGCCTTGGGATTCAAAAGTACCAAGGGTAGCGGGAGATTGGTAAGGGCCCCCTTCACACGTTAAGATTAAAAATAACCTCACCACCCGTTGGGACCATCCTGCATGATGTTTTCGCAAATTATCCAAAAGATCTCTCAGAAATACAAAAACCAAAATTTTTCCAACATTATTTTTATGAAACCAGGCTTTGTTCGTGCAAAAAGTAAAACCCCCAATAATTAACCCTCGAAAAGGGGGGGGAATATTGCCCTCCTTAAAGAATGGATTTATAAGTTTTTTTAAAACTATCTTAGATGATATTCAAGTTATGAGATCCTTTCTTAAGACCCAACCCCAGAACAAAAACAGCTTCGAAATTCTAAACAGGCTAAGGAATGGGTTTTTGAAAAATTGAATATAAATTTAGGGCTATTAAATCCCCGCAAATACACCTTCTACGCCCCCCAAGGGTCCACAAGGGCCTAACGCCCCTAAAAGGCGACCAAATAGTGTTCAGGCATCATTCCCTGACAAAATGTTGGGTCTTTTGGTTAGATGTCTCAGGGAATTTTTGTCACCCCCCTTTCGTCTTTCATCGGACACTTGGATTTGTTTTTTCTAAAATTTGAAATATCCTTGGGGGAAGATACAATTCTGGCCAAATAGATGTTGGGTCTGTATCATTTCCCACACGACATGGGGGCTAAGGGCCTTAGATCACTTCCCCTCAATAGAGGGCACTTTAGGAGCATAACAAATTTAAACCGAAAAATTTAAGGGGGGTTTGTTCTCACAAGGAACTTCTTTTATTCAATGGTCGGTGACCCCCAGTCAGGGGGACCGCAATGGGGAATCCTGCGGCCCTACATATGCTAACTTGCTCCGGGTGGTGGGGGGCGACCATTTCTTCAGTGACGAGTTGATATCTTGCCCCAAACCAGCATTGTCCTCTGGGGCCCCTACATAGATGACATTTTGTTTGTGGGGGGGTCAGGGGGCTCTTTTAACAATGGGTCAGTACTCTAAATCTAAACCCGTAGGGCTGAGATTCACCCCTTTAATGGAAATTACAAGACCCCCCCCCCAGCTTTTTTTTCCTGATGTGGGGATAAAAAGAAAATTTTGGTGAATTATCAACTACCACGGGGACCAACTTATCATAAACCCCGGGGACCAAAGCCCCCTGAGTTGGAGAAGTTGGGATCCCCTTACCGTTTTAAAAAAAAAGGGATTCAAAGGGCGTTTTTTAGACTGTAGAAATGCTCAAATCTCTTGGGAAATTTTATGAAAAGGCCCGGGATCTCGACAAAGATTCATTAACAAGGGTAAAATAAAAAAACATCAAGGAAGCATAAAACACGCACTGTCAAAGTTCTTAAAAATCCTTATTCTAACAAAAAGAGACATTTCCCCCTCAGTCAACTAATAGGCACCTTTGACCCGGGAAATTCCCCGTCGGGGCCTTTTTGGCAAAACACTGGGAGGGCTTGGGGGGGATGGATAGTGATCTTAATGAAATTTGCCCCTTTATCCCAGATCACGTACAGGAGAGGTAGGAGTTTGGAGACAGGGTTTACACATAGTCATCTTGTCCTGAGATAAAACCCAAAACATGGCTTCAAAGACGCCTAAAAGGGTTTTTAAATGTGGTCATTGTAAAGCCTGTAAAATGGTTTTAAACCCACCAAATTTCTATACCCTTCAATAAAAAGTTCCCTTTTAAAATTTGAACTTTGTCAATTGCAGATCCCTATGTCATCATAAGGGCCACATGCCGTCCTTTTGAATATGTAGGTAAAAAGATAGACCGTGGAAAGTAAGGGTTTTGGAGCATTTAGGAAATCAGAAATTAAAGAGACACCCCATTGGGATGTGAAAGAAGTCCCTGGTGGAAAAAAAATACCCAGGGGTTTGATTTTGAAGCTTTTTAAGTGATACGGATTGATTCTGGAGGGTATTGAAAAAAGATTACTCCAGCTGAAGCAAAATGGGTTCATGATTAAAGAAAGGTTTATCCCCCAGGGTCTAAAAGAGCAGCTTAATTTTTGCTTTTTCATAAATATCGTCACAATCTGCCCAAACTGCTTTTAAACCCCTTTTTTGTCTTTTTTCGGTCCCGATACATTGTAAATTTTTACCTCTCATATTTAAAATCGTATTGACTATATTATCTTTAATAAAGATTTTTTTGTTTTTGATTAAAGGGAAAAATTTGGTCCTTGCTATACGCATTACTTGTTTTTTTTTCGGGTGCTACAATTGGTATTCAGGGTTTTTCCTCTTTTTATTACTGGTTATCCTAAGTGTAGGTTTTCCCTTCTGATTATATAAATAGTACAACTAGATTCCTATTGCTCCCCAACATTTTAAATCTGTATTATCTAGATATGCGGATCAATTTTGTTCCGTCATCCCAAAAAAAGGTACTATCGAAAAAACCCACATCGTAGCCCGTACATTTTCCCGCCCGTTCCTTTAATTTTCCTGCAAAAAACCCTCTCCAAATCACACATGTTGTTTTTTGTTTGGCGGCTGTTGTGTGCAGAGCGGGCGGAGACCCCTTCGGCTGGGAAAATACATTGTACCTTAGGAATTAAAACACTCCTCCTCTGCCATAGTGGAGGGCGTTTTCTCTGTCCCGGGGTGCCGAGTTCATACAAAACACCACATGCGCGGTTTATGACGCGAACCCGAACCTGGGGCACCCAAAAATGTCAGTGGAAGATAGAACTTTTCCCACTATAATATAGTAAAGTATAAATTGTAATGAGTATTTTTTGCGTGCACTTTGCTTATACTATTGGTTAGATGTATCTGACAGAAGTTTGGCACGTATCCCTTTTTGCAGATCTTTAAACACATGGGGAATATAGGATACTAACATCTACCCCATCTATTGTAAGTAGCCAGTTGGCCATTCATTAGCCCGGATCTAAACTGGTGAGTACAAATGGGATTTTTTTGTTCCTGAGAGACACTTCTCTAACAGGTATATCCCCTAAAAGTACATAATTATGGGTCGCCCTGTTTCTATGGATATGCTTTTAAAAATATGAATCAGGTCAAGATCTATATAAATTTGTTGTAATATTTACAGCTTTATCTTTATATGTACAGCCACGGCTTACTTACATTTGATTAATGTTTTGATTTAAGGGAAAGACACTGTGCTTTACCTGTCAGTGACTTTTTCATGGTTACTATTTAATTAACCCCTGAGGAATTCTCAAATTTACCTTGAGAAAGAAACGTGTTGGGTTTATTTCTTCATTATTGTTTTCTTTTCACTTTTTCACCTTTTTGTTTTCACTAATAGGGTGCAATAGGGTGTTTCAGTTAGGTTCCTGGCGGGGTCGTCCTTATCAGGACGTTGTCCTTGCGTATTTCACCATTAGATAGTTAGTGTATAGGGGTTATAGGGTCAGTTTTACTTTGGCCATTATTTACCTCTATATTTTAGTAGCACAAGTGTCATTTTCTACTTTTGTATACATATATTTTATATAGATTATTAAAAGTTATATTTTATAGTTTACTCCAGTGAATCTTTCACATTTGAGACCTGACCTGTTGAAATATCTTTTTTAGGTTTGTTTTTGAGAGGAAATGCTCATACTAATAAAGTAGAAAGCAGAACATTTAGGAAAACAATTTCGGGTAACTCCATTTTGCATTTTTAGTGCTGTCACCCATGCCATGTGATCTAAAATCTTCCGGTTGGGGAATATATAAGGGCTAAAAGAAACTGTAGTTTAGAGAAAGATTATAATAAGGATAAAAACATTGTATCAGAGCGACTTCGACATCGTGGGTACAATAAACGCACTTTACAACGAGCCACTAACATTGTACAAAGTAGGAACAGAAAGGATCCGGTGCATAACACTAACAGGACCAAAATTTTGAATATATCCGAACACAATATTTATTATGCTCAGATGTGTCGCTACGTGACATTCTTAGTCAGGGATGTAGTTTCATTGCGTGCAAACCCAAAGCAGTGTGCAACATATTGTATATTGAACGCACAGCCAGTGAAAAATCATCCACCTGGCTTAATCTCAAAAGTAATTTTAAATGTGGGAGAGATAGATGTGGACTATGTCCCTATATGGAGAAAACCTCACAGGTTACTTCGTTTGTCACAAATAAGCTTTACAAGATTCATACATTTAACAACTACCGTAGTGATCATATTGTTTATTTAATTTCTTGTCATCTATGTTTGTTACAGTACATAGGATGTACCTCTAGATCTTTGTCGAATAGGATCATTCTGGCGTTCATTCTGGTGTTCTAGCATCTTTAAAAGTATGCGTTATTGAAAGCATATGCAAACCTTTTGGAGGCGGAGATTGGAGAGGCTCACTCAGGAATCATGAAGCCTTTTGGACTATGACCATGGGACACTAGACGTCCTAAAGGTCTTAATTATAAAACAGATTTGATGTATGTTTATTAGTGTTTTATGCTTTTCTAGGCCTTGGACATTTAGGGATTAATGCACAGTTGGTTGGGTGTTGTCCAATCATGACAGGTCTCTATAAGAAGGTCTGTTAAGTAGTAGCTTGTGGTCACGACCAAGAGCCTGTGGTAATGGCTCGAAACGCGTAGATCGTTTCCTCTGTTTGTTGATTTTTATCACGTTTTTATTTTTGTACCAATAAAAGTGCATTTGAATTAGGCTATGTCATCACTGCACAGGATTACGATCGTATCTCCGCCGCTTTTCGTTTTTTAAAAGCGCTGAGGATACGATCGTCAGTGTGGGGCCATAGACGGCAATAGAAAAGACGAGTTGCTGTCTACACAGCTCGTCTTTTCTCTGCCCGTCTTTCGGCAGCGGCGTATTATACAACATGTTGTATAATACGCCGGTGCTTCTCGTCTTCTTGACGTCTTCCCATACAATGGTATTGTATGGGGGACGTCGGGAAAACGAGAAGCGGCCGCGGGTTTTGCACAAAGCGTGACAAAAGCCGCGGTCCTGCATCAGAGAGAGAACGGCCGCTTTTGGTGCCGTTTTTTCTCTGATGCAGTGTAGACATAGCCATAGAATACAGATGAGTGCTGAAAGATTTTCCTCTATCGCGGGATATATCTTTTCATCCGTGAAGAAAATACCGCAATCCTAGCAGTTTTTTTTTATTCTTAACAGCACTCACCTTGCAGTATACATGACAAATGAGTTTTATTCTATGGGTCAATACGATTACAGCGATACTTATATAGTTTTTTATGTTGAAGTGCTTTAAAACGGGGATCCCCTGCCGGTCCGCGGCCCTCCATACAGTGATCATATAGTGGTATATACCAGTGTACACAGACTCTGCAGACATGTTAGTGATTGCAGTACAGTTACATCTTGTAACTCACAGGTGACGTTTCTCTACCAAGTCGTTGACTTTCCCTTTTGTTCTGCATCCACTCCAGACCACCATGATGATTTCTCTCAGCCACCACTTGTCCCTGCAAATTTAGACACAAATATCTTAGAATCCTCACTTTTCCAGCACCTCACTCCATGCCCCCCACCTCTGTACAAACTTCCCAAAGGTGGGTGGGCAGGTACAGGCCACAGGTTAGATGCCCAGTCTCCTAGAGGGGAGGAACAGAGGATTCACCCCCTGGAGATTTTGTTACAGCTATGGTCTGTACCCCATCAAATCATATAAGCATGTAGACCCCCATTAGAAAGGTTGGTAGGCCCTAGGTAGGTAGGTTAGTAGACTTGAGGTAGGTAGGTAGTACATAGGCCCAAGGTAGGTAGATCCTAGGTAGGCAGTAGTCAGGCAGGTCTCAAATAGGTAGGCAGTATTTAGGCCGCAGGTAGGTAGGTATGCAGTAGGTGGGCTGCAGGTGGGCCCCAGGTAGCTAGGCTATAGGTGGGGCCCACAAAGGTAGACAGGTAGGTAAATAGGCTATAGGGAGACCCAAATAGACAGACAGGCTTTAGGTGCCATATAGGTAGAGATAGGTAGGGATATATAGGCAGGCAGGGGGGGCTATATAGACAGGCAGGGGTATATAGGCAGGCTTCAGGGGGGACTATATAGGCAGGCTGGGGGTATACAGACAGGCAGGGGGTATATAGACAGGCTGGAGGTATATAGACAGGCTGGGTGTATACAGACAGGCTGGGGGTATACAGGCAGGCGGGAGTATACAGGCAGGCGGGGCTCTACAGGTAGGCTGGGGGTATACAGACAGGCTGGGGGTAAATAGGTAGGCTGGCGGGACACAGCCAGGCGGGGGGTATAAAGGTCGGCTGGGGGTATACAGACAGGCTGGGGTTATTAGGTAGGCTGGGGGTATACTGACAGGCTGGGGTATATAGGCAGGCTGGGGGTATACAGGCAGGCTGGGGTATGCAGGCAGGCTGGGGTATATAGGAAGGCTGGGGCATATAGGCAGCCTGGGGTATATATGTTGGATGGGGTATACAGGCAGGCTGGGGTATATAGGTAGGCTGGGGGTATATAGACAGGCTGGGGGTATATAGACAGGCTGGGGGTATACAGGCAGGCTGGGGGTATATAGGCAGACTGGGGCATATAGGCAGGCTGGGGGTATAAAGGCAGGCTGGGTATACAGGCAGGCTGGAGTATACAGGCAGGCTGGGGTATACAGGCAGGCTGGGGGTATATATGTAGGCTGGTGGTATATATGCAGGCTGGGGGTATACAGGCAGGCTGGGGTATACAGGCAGGCTGGGTATACAGGCAGACTGGGGTATATAGACAGGCTGGTGGACTATACAGGCAGGCAGGGCAGGTAAAATAAGAAATCACTTACCTCTGTCTAGCTCAGCACGGGCAGCGCAATCATGTGATGTAATCGCACCGCCCACATGATCACTAAGAGCCGGCGCTCGCCTCTGCTACTCTTCCTGACAGCAGGCGCCGGCTCTTAGTGATCATGTGGGCGGTGCGATTACGTCACATGATCGCGCCGCCCGCGCTGAGCACAGCGGCCAGAGCGCAGCACATCTAAGGATGCGCTCCACTCTGCTACCAACGGGGCAGCGCTGTCTCTGAACGCTCGGGCCAAAGGACCATATTACAGGGGGGACCATATCTACTTCTAATTATTACAGGGGGAACATATCTACTTCTAATTATTACAGGGGGAACATATCTACTTCTAATTATTACAGGGAGACCATATCTACTTCTAATTATTACAGAGGGACCATATCTATTTCTAATTATTACTGGGGGGGCAAAGCTACTTCTAATTATTACAGGGGACCATATCTACTTCTAATTATTACAGGGGGGCCATATCTACTTCTAATTATTACAGGGGGGCCATATCTAATTCTAATTATTACAATGGGGGCATATCTACTTCTAATTATTACAGGGGACCATATCTACTTCTAATTATTACAGGGGGACCATATCTACTTCTAATTATTACGGGGGGACCATATCTACTTCTAATAATTACAGGGGACCATATCTACTTCTAATTATTACAAGGGGCCATATCTACTTCTAATAATTACAGGGGACCATATCTAATTCTAATTATTACAGGGGGCCATATCTACTTCTAATTATTACAGGGGGGGGGCATATCTACTTCTAATTATTACAGGGGGGGCCATATCTACTTCTAATTACTACAGGGGGCTTTATTTCTAATTACTACAGGGGAGTCATATCTATTTCTAATTATCATAGGGGGGCCATATCTACTTCTAATTATTACAGGGGGGCCATATCTACTTCTAATAATTACAGGGGGCCATATCTACTTCTAATTATTACAGGGGGGCCATATCTACTTCTAATTATTACAGGGGGGCCATATCTACTTCTAATTACTACAGGGGAGCTTTATCGATTTCTAATTACTACAGGAGAGCCATATCTATTTCTAATTATTACAGGGGGGCAATATCTATTCCAATTACTACAGGTGGCCATATCTACTTCTAATTACTACAGGGGACCTATATCTACAATGACTTCAGGGGGCATATATCTATCTCTAATGACTGCAGGGGACATATATCTCTATAGTGGCAGAGCTGATTATATATTTATATTATATACATGTATAATGCTGACCCACAGAGCTGATCAATATTACTGCAGACTGATTGTCAGGTCTGAGGATCAGCATTATTAAGATAATACTGACCCACAGAGTTGACAATCAGTCTGCAGTTATAAAATACTGGTTACCCCATACTGTACACCTAAATGAAACAGTATGCACTTTATTGTGTTTTTTTTTGTGTGTGTGTGTGATTAAACATCCAACCCCCTCCATAACCCCGACCCAATAACCCCACCCCTATAAACACGACCCCACTGGGCTGTGGAAAAATCGTTGTGTATCAAACCCGTCCCTGGTAGAAAAAAGGTTGGGGACCGCCGCTTTAAAACAATATTTATGCATCACTGTGTTCTGATAGCCATAACTTTTTATTTTCCTGTATACAGAGCTGTGTAAGGACCTTTTTTTGTGAGATGAACTGACGTTTTAATTGGTACAACTTTGGCGTTTATATGAATATAAATGAAAATCGCAGTTCTTTGATTGTTTTGTTTTATTTTTTTAAAGGCGTTCACTGTGCGGGTTAATTAATCTATTTTCGCTCTTTTTTGGGGCAATTGGCCCCAAAAAAGGGGAAAAAGACGCTGTACGTGTTTTTATTTTGTTTCTCTTTGAGGCTTTTCTTGGGACCTTCAAGAGGATTGTGAAGAGAGCAGCTTCCCATGGACCAGTGAGTTGATGTTCTAGCCCCCTTTCTAGCAGGCGAACCACAGAAGACCCATTTTGACTTGAGGGTTCAGAACGACAAGGACTACGCCAAGCTGAGAGAGGAGATTCTAGCTGGACTGGGGGTCACCCTGGTGGTGAGAGCCCAGAGAGTCTATGCCTGTGAGTTTGATCCTGCAAAACCAGCCCTGTCACAGATGTATGACCTCTTCCACCCAGTGTCAGATTGGGGTGCCTAGGGCCCCAACAGAGGAGTTGATTTTAGAGGCCCACTTTACCTCGCTGTGTCCGCCACCTGTACAGTGTCCCACCCGGTCTCACTTCAACTGATACAGGCTGAAGTGATGACATCATCACACTAATCTGTAGTCAAGATGGAGCCCTGGGGCTTACCTAATTGAAGCAGGACATCGATGGTAAACATAAAAGATCTAAAGATATATGCCCTCCTGCCCGAATGATACATTTTATAGTAATAAAAATATATCAAAAGCTTTTACACAAAGTGCTGAGTACAAAACCACAAAATAATGGCCATAGAGTTACCATATAACACTGCTGCATAAAACCAGAATCCCAAGGCTAAAATTACCAATAATTCTACTAAGACCAAATACCGCAACATCATGACCACATATCACCACCACAGTGACTGAATAATACCAGCACACTATGAACACATATCCCCACCACATAGTGTCTGAATAATACCACCACACCATGACCACATATCACCATCACAGTGAATGGGGGAAAAAAACTCATTTTGGGGAGGTTTATTTCTGGAAACTTACTATGTGTTTTTTTGTTAAATTTTGTTTATTTATAACATGTTATCTTTATTTTGTGGGTCAGTAGAATTCCGTCGATAACAGATTTATAAACCGTGTTTAATGTGTTTTACTAGTTTTTTTTCTAAGACCAGTAACCTCTTTCTGTCAGCTAAGCTGTGTCAGGGAGGGGGGCGTGGTTTGCAGCCAAGGAAGATGGCTGCTTGATCTGCTGGCTCCTGAGCATCACTGCTAAAACTGGGGGCAATCCCTATCCATCCTAGCGCGGGGGACGAAGGATTAGAAGCACAGCTGCAAAGAGTACATCGAGGACTCAGCGAAGCCTTGCTGGTCCTCTTTTTTAAGTACCTGCACTGGGTACCGCTGCCGCATGGCCCTCCGAGACCGACAGGGAGCTCTGGTCCTTCTGGCACGGGATCAGACATGCCTCAACAGCAGCACGTACCTCACTCTCCGGACTCCAGCGGTGGATCGTGGTCTCACCTGTTGATTCCCAGGCTCCGGCAGCCGCTAGAAGACGGCCTCTCCCTGCTGCGAGTGGTCCCGGAAGCATCGCTATTGCCCACCATGTGGCGCGGCTCCGGGTCTTCACTGCCAGCGGAGGGTTCTGAGTGCTCTCCGGCTCGGCTCCATGTGCCGCACCGGCTCTCTCCTTCTACTACGCTCCCGGGGGACCAGCTCAGTAGGACTTTGGGCACACTGCCACAGCACCAGCAAGGTACAGTGCATGTTGTTCATGAGCCCTGTCCACCTGTGATTCCTCCTGCCTGGCCCGTAGAGCGCACAGCACAGGGGATTTCTCTCACCCCTCCACAGCGCTTCCTCCCTCCAAGCTCCACACAGAACTGCCTGCATATCGAGGGCCTGATTGGGTTGCCAGCGCTGATACCCTTGGGGTCCTTTCAGCTTCTGAGCTCAATCCAGCGTAGGGTGCTCCCCTCTCCATCATTACAGTGCGGAGGCCTGGTGCCCCGGCTGTGGGAATTTAAAGCGGATGCTCGCCGGCCTGTAGATGGCAACCATCTTGTAGCTTCTAACCCGCTTTCCTTCAATCACCACAGTGGACCTTTGCTTATCACTCCTTCTCCGCCTCCTGTTTTGGAGCTCTCTCCTGCTAAAGTTTCCTCACTGATCTCTAAAATGCAAGCTGCATCAAAGGGACGTAAAAACCTCCCCACTCTCTCACCCCATGCTGCGGCTTGGACTGCTCCGCCTGAACCAGGAGCTGTCCACTCTAATGATGATACTGCGCCTTTAGACACCTGGGCCTCGTCCCCTGAATCTATGGATGAGGCTGGTGGTGGTGCTGAACCTCCCTTGTCCAGTACACCTGACTGGAAATCATATCTCACATCTCTCCCCACTAAAGAGGACTTTAAGAAATTAATCACTGAAGTCAAAGCCTACAGGGTCGAGATTGCCACAGTCAGACAGGATATAAGACAACTAGCCAGCAGGGTGGACACCCTTGAAACAGCGCACGATGACACTCGCCGATATGTCTTAGACATGCAACTCGCTATGTCGTCGCAAGCTAAGCTACTGCGTGAGACCAACAAACATCTGGAGGATCTAGATGACAGAGGCAGACGCAATAATATAAGAATTAGGGGTCTCCCAGAGACCACAGGAGATGAGAATTTACACCAGATAATGGACTGCTGGGAGAGCCTTCCACTCATAACATCAAACTGGACCGTGCACATCGAGCCCTTAAACCGAAGGGTCCGGACTCCCGTCCCAGGGACGTGATCTGCTGTGTACACGATTTCCAGCTGAAGGAAAAGATTATGGCCAAAGCTAGAATGTTGCGCACAGTGGAGTATCAGGGAGTCCCTCTCCAGTTGTTCCCGGATCTCTCCTGGGTCACTTTGCAGAAGAGGAGACATCTGAGACTTCTATTAGACACTCAGAAAATCGTAACATCGCGTACAGATGGGAATTCCCTTTTGCCCTCTTGGTAAATAAAAATAGACGCTCTGCAGTACTTCGAGACTATGAGGATCTCCCGGACTTTTGTGCTTCCCTAGACATTCCTGTACCTGACCTGTCTAACTGGGAGCCTGAAGTCCTACCCTCAGCTCCGGTCCCAAATTGGCAACGCGTTCAATCTAAACATAAAAGGCGTCACCCTCAAGAACCATTGAAGTCCCCTTCCCGGCATTTGGCTCGTACAGGGACTTGATTATTAGATGGGAGGGGGGATGATGGTGTTCCCTTATGGTTTTGCACTCCTCTGCCTATTTTAGGCGCCTGCCGTTAAATGAATTTATGCTTACTGCTTTTACTTTGAGTGTTTTTTCTCCTTTTAGGGTTGCTGGAGAATGAGTCAAATTTGTATCACTGTTGATAAGCTATGTTTTGTTTCTCAGGGATGTTGTTGTTCTTCCCCTTAGCTTCATTATTTTCAGTGAGGGATTGCCCCCTCTTTCACGTTTAGTATGCAAGGCATCTTGAATTAGTAGTATTGCATTATTGAATGCTCTTGAGTTCAACTTGGCCTCTTTCTGTTAAAGGGGTTTTGTCACGATGTAATGTTGACGTGGGATCCTCCAAAATTGGTATTTAATCACTTTTCTAAATGTATTAGAAATTATTAAAATTAAAAATATTGATTAAAATATTGATTAAAAATATTTCAGCCTGAGAGAGCTACAGGCTGCCTTACCTGCCCTTAGTTACTTCAAAGCTTGTACTAGATACGACCTGACAAGAGCTGCTGGCCGGGCTTGCGCAGAGAAGACACCTTATCTGATGAGAGGGAGCTGAAGGCACCGGGTAGAAAGATGTTTTCTTTTGTATACAGAATCCACTAGTTGTAGTGTGATTATCTGAGTAGATCCCTGCCTTATCTGATGACAGGGAACATGATGGAGCTTTCAAGAGGCTGAAGAAGATTTCAAGCTGCTGTGGAGAAAGGTGTTGTCTTTTGTATACAGAATCCACTAGTTGTAGTTTGATTATTTGAGTGAACATTTCACACGATCCCTTATGCAGCTCTGTGCTCCTGCTGTCTGTCTCTCTCTCTCTCAGCTCCTTGGCTTGTTTACATTTGCTTCTTAGCAGATAAGGCATGTCCTGGCAAAACCTCTTTAACTTCGGTTGCACTTTGCTGCCCCCTTGAGGCCAGTTCTGATATTTACAGAAGCTTAATATTGTATACTAGTCTTCTAGTCAGATTAGTCTTATATTCTTTGCCTCTCCGGAACTCATATAGTTCTGGTATGTACTTGATGACAAGTTTGCGATGTTATTTGTTGATGTGTCTGGTCTTGTTTTCCCCTTTCCCTCTTGTTTCCACAGCTATGTTTGGATATTTCAGATTTTTCTCCCATCTTGGCTCGGTATGTTATATTGAACCTACTTTGCAATCCAGTTATATAGCCTGTTCTCCTGTTAGTTATCCCAATGGATAGGATACGCTCATTTAATGTCAACGGTCTAAATTCCAATACTAAAAGGAAACTTTTAGTTACTGACCTTAAGCGTGACCCAGCTGACATCTTCTTTATACAAGAGACCCATTTTAATAAAGAAGGGAATTTCAGTTTTGTTAAACACTTATACCCTATACAGTATGTGGCATCTTGGGTCAGGAAGAAGGCCGCGGTTGCTGTTCTCATTTGAAGGTCCTGCCCTATACAGATTCGTACGGTGCTACCTGATCTTGGGGGTCGATATTTGATTTTGGAAGGTGTACTGAATGGCACACCTCTTACTCTATGTAATACGTATTTGCCCAATGTTGGGCAGTTACCTTTCCTTAAGAGGCTCCTCCTTCGCCTTTCGCGTCTACCCCCCGCACCTACCATTATAGGATGAGATTTTAACCTTGTCTTTTCCGAAATATTTGATAAACTACAATTACCTCAGCACTCTTTCTCTCGGGCTCAGCGTTGTCTCTCCAGGGGCTTTCGCCAACTGATAAGACAGTTCTGCCTATTTGATCTGTGGTGGATACTTCACCCATCAGATAAGGTCTATACCTTTTTTTTTGAATCCACATCAATCGCATTCTAGAATAGACTATTTCTTTGGAAATGTATTAGCTCTTCAAATGCTGGATTTGGCAGCAGTGGGCCAAATTACGTGGTGCGACCACGCCCCAATTAGTCTTGCCCTATAATCAGGGAATTTAAATTTGAGAAAGTGTCACTGGAGACTCAACGAATTTGTGCTTAAGGACCCCCAAATTGAAAAATTGAGACAACATGTTAAGGAATTCTTTGAGATTAACTCAGGCTCTGTAGACTCAATGGCTATTTTGTGGAAAGCTCATAAAGCTGTTGTACGAGGGAAATGCATTGCTTTGGGTTCCTGCTTGAAAAAGGACAGAGATTCCCAGAGGAATGCTTGCCTCTCTTAATTAAAGTAGTTGGAAACTAAATTAGCATCGAATCCCACAAGGGCCAATCTGCGGCAGGTACTGAATCTGCGTGCAAAGTTGAAAACCCTAGCTTTACATACTACTGAAAAGCTGTTGGTCTTTTCACGACATAAATACTATGAAAGGGCTAATAAACCCCATTCCTTACTTGCAAGCATGCTTCGAGATGAGACAGTTAAGTCAGCCCCTTACTCTATTAAAAATAATGCCGGAGTCCCTTGTTCAGACCCCAATACTGTAGCCGGTCTCTTTCATTCCTTTTTTTTCCAAGTTGTATAATATCCCAGATCGTCTACCCTCTGATCCCGGAGAGCGGGACCAGATGGCCTCACCTACCTCTATTACCAAACTTTTCAGTCTCAGCTCCTTCCCTATATGGGAGAGGTTTTTAATTCTTTTTTGACAGGTTCTACTATTCCATTGATTGACATAATGAATAGGAGGGGAGACTCTATGCTCCTGCTCAGCTTGGATGCCGAAAAGGCTTTGGTTGACCAGCTTTTTTATGCTTCGGAAAAAGGCTTTTATGGTTTTTTCGTTACGTCGGAAGCCTTTGGGATCAATGGTCCTTTTGTTAGCACACTCCAGGGTCTCTACTCCCACCCTTCTGCTTTCATCAGGCTCCCACACGCTACCTCTCAACTGCTTAAAATACAAAATGGGACTAGGCAGGGTTGTTCCCTTTCTCCGTTGCTTTTTGCACTCTGCATTGAACCTCTGGCTGCTGCAATTCGACTACATGACGATATTAGAGGTGTTTTGCTAAAAGGGACAGATTTTAAGGTCTCACTATATGCTGATGATGTCCTGCTTACATTACCTAATCCTATGGTTTCGCTCCCTAATCTGCATGCTCTTTTAACCAGATTTGGGGCTCTGTCTGGTTATAAGATTAATATGTCCAAAACAGAGGCTCTGCCAATTAATATTTCTAGTGATCAGATTTCTCTCTTAAAGGTCAACTTCAGTTATCGGTGGCAGACTGAACGTTTACGGTATCTGGGGGTTAATCTAACGCCAGTTTACGCCTCTCTTTTTGAAAATAATTTCCCCAAACTTATAATGGATATTAAGAGGTTGCTGGAAAGATGGAATAAATTGGCTTTATCTTTATTTGGTCGAATAGCGGCGATTAAAATGACCATTCTCCCTAAATTGATGTACCTGTATGAGACATTGCCCATTCCTATCCCTATGAAAGTTCTCCGCTCCTTGCAGTCAGACTTGATCCACTTTTTCTGGGGTAACAAGACATATAGAATATCTCGGAGTGTTCTTTTGGCGAGTAGGGTGGATGGGGGTTTGGCGGTGCCTGACATTGTCAAATATTACTGGGCTGCTCAATTACGAGCTATACCATCTTGGTCAGCTCTATTTGCTTACTCCAGATGGATGGAGGTGTAGAAGCTGTGGCTGGCCCCCATTCACCCCAACTCCCTACTGTGGGCTACCACTTCCCAGAAGTTTAATATTACCTTATTGCACTCCATGTCCCTTACTAGAGATATCTGGAGGAGGTGCCACAAACAATTTGGGTTATGTTCCGAGGCTTCATCAAGGAGCTCATTTATCTTTCATCCTAGGCTTCTAGACGGGCGGCCGGATGAGAGTCTGAAGCCTTGGTTTGACCATAAATTGTTCTACTTTGCGGATCTGGTGGATCATCGTACATTGAAACTGAAATTGTTTGATGTGTTGCGATCCGCACATGATCTGCACCTCACTGCTCCTTATTCCTATTTTCAGATTAGACATTTTGTATCATCTACATTAAAGTCTACTACATTGTCTTCTCCTACTATGTTTGAAGAGATTTGTCGGGCAGGTTATTTAACTAAGGGTTTGATATCTTCAATATATAAACTTCTAATAGCCTATAACCCCGACTCCCCTATAGTTCATTCGTATATGGTTAAGTGGGAAGAGTATCTGGGGTCCCCTGTCTCCAGAGACACCTGGCAAATGATATGGAAGCAGGCTGCTCGTTCATCAAGCAAGGAAAATCAGTACAAAATATTAATGTATTGGTATCATACACCTGCTCATCTACGTAGACTTAAGCCTAGTATTCCGGACTGTTGCTGGAGATGTGGGGATCCGGGAGCGAATTTACAACATGTGTTCTGGGATTGTGGAGGGATAAGGCCGTTCTGGACAACGGTTCAGTCCTTGGTCTGTGATATGATGCAGATTAGGGTTCCTCTTACCCCGCAAACCTTCCTCCTTAATATTCCTTATGCCCCTCTAGGTCGTAGGATGGGCAGACTCTTCTTATATATAGTGACAGCTTCTAAATGTCTAATAGCTAAATTTTGGAGACAAGCTTCTATTCCCATGCAGCATGATGTATGACTCCACTTGCAAGAAGTTAGACATATGGAATACCTCACTGCTTTGTCTAATAATTAATTGGAACCTTTTGATCTCATCTGCAAACCGCGGGACATTTACTGTATCCTTCACGACTTGTAGATCTCTACTTAGGTATAACTGGATTGCATATCTAGTGTTGGGAGCCTCATTTTTCCTTGAGTCATGTTCTTGGTCTTTCCCACTTGTCTTGTTAGTTTGTCTTCCTGTTTCGCAGGTTAATCTGTTTATTTGGCCGTCTGCTGGTCTTTTTCTCACTAGGTCCTGAGGATGGAGCTATTGAGTCGTAAATTAAGAATGTGACCTATTTAAGCCACTGAGATTCATTTGTTTCATGCTGCACTCTGATTTTATTGATTTGATTGCATTGTACCTCTTTGATCGCTTTTTTAGCGACCTTCTCGGATTTATTTTTGTATGGAAAAACTTAATAAAAATTTACAGTTGGAAAAAAAAAAAGCTGTGTCAGGGATAAGTTGTTATCGGGTTAGGGTTCTTATTTGTATCATTTTCCATCTTAGGGTGCATATGACTTTTCCATATTTAATTCCAATTTTATAGCAAAAGTGAGGTGACTGACACAGACACAATTTTGACATTTTTTTTAAGGAGGTAACATTTAAAAATAATGTAGTTTTAAATCTTTTAAAGTCTCATCTGGGTATTTGTAGAAGTAATCACTAGTACAATATACTAGGGTACTTGTTTACTGTAGTGTATTGTCATTCAAGCGATCCACTATTACATCTTGCCTCTGGTCACAATTAGGTAGATAGCTAGGTTAGGTAGGTAGCCCGTCAGTAGAGTAAATCAAACATCCAGCAAAGCTTTATCTAAAAGTAAAAAGTTGTAGAGAAAGTTCAGCAGAAGGCAAACCAGACAGGAAAGTAAAAAGTTAAAACTGCAAACTATGTGCCCCACTCACATGACTACAGTGTAACAAGTGAATGGTGTTTCCCTCACCTCCTGGGAGATGGATGGCTGGGACGACCTCCGGGACATCTTGCCACTAGCGTAGTTAACGTCTCTTCCAGGGACACAAGCATAGCTCCAGTGCCACCCGAAATGGCCGTCTTCCTCTTGGTTTTTTCCATTCGGCCCAGACCGCCATGATGACTAGTCTCTGCAGATCTTACCACATACTCATCTTAGCATCCTTACTTTTCCATTAGCTCCTTACTTATAGGGATATAAGTCCCCTCAGTTAGGTAGCTCTATAGCTCCCATCAATCAGATAGGAAGCTCTATAGGTCCCCTCAGTTAGACAGGTATATATGTCCCCTCTGGCAGGTATATAGTCCCCTCAGGTATATATATATATATATATATATATATATAATATATACTATATATATTATAATATATAATATATATGTCCCCTCAGTTACACAGGTATATGTCCCATCAGTTAGGCAGGTATATATGGTCCCCTTAGGTAGGTAAATATATGTACCCTTAGGTAGGTATATATATGTCCCCTCAGCTATGCAGGTATATATATATGTCCCCTCAGCTATGCAGTGTATATATATGGGCCCTCAGGTAGGCAGGTCGCTAGGGCTGAGATGATTGTCTGACAGTTCCTCAGCCGCACAACGTAGTTACTATGTATAAGAGAGGCAGCGGCGCGATGAGGTCACTTCATCACGCCACTGCCCAGCTCAGTACTATGGGGCCGTGGCAGGCCCTCACCACTATGGGACCGCGGCGAGCCCCACTGTGTCAGACCTGGGACCCACCAGAGGATCCTCAGATGTGCCAATCCGACACTGCTTCCACCTCACCAACAGGTGGCTGTGGCCAGAGACTCTCACGCTTGCCCAGGTGATTGAGCGGGTTGTCTGTGACTGCATTGTCCATTCCTTTCCCATAAGGCTCCAGTGGTGCGTGGGGTACACGGACCAAAAAAGTATGTATTAGCCAGTCTCGGTTGTGGAGAGATACAGAGTAACAGAGGAGTTCCTTCAGGTACTACATCCCCTTTGGAACTAGTAGACACCAACACGGAGTAAGACTGTTCCTTTCCCAAAAAGGAAGAGAAAATGTCCCGAGGGGCTGGGTCATGGTTGAGTGAAAAGGGGGAAAGGTCGCCCACCCCAAAAAGGGACGCTTTACCTATGGCCCGAGATTCCATAGTCTGCTGGAGGTGCCAAGAACTGGGACATGTGGCGGCACACTGCCCAATATTGTGGGAATCCATGGAATGTGGCCTGGGGAAGCGTAGGATAGGATCACAGTGGTCATGCCCATAGTAAGGGAGAACATGCAGCAGGCCCAAGAAACACAAGCCAGGGTGTATAACAGGACGACAAGGGTCAGAGTCTTTCAGCCAGATGACATGATGCTTGTACTAGTCCCGATTGTTGAAAGCATATTTCTAGTGAAATGTTAAGGTCCCTACAAGATCAGCTAAAGGGTTAACAAGGTAAATTATAAGCTGTTCCAGCCAGGGAAAAGGAAATACTATCAGATTTACCATATAAGCCTCATCAAGCCCTGGAGGGACCATGAAAGTCTAATGGCTATAAGGGAGCTCAAAGAGGCCCCTAACAAGGAATTACCCCCTGCCCATATTTCAAAATCCTTGTCAGAAGTCCAAAGGCCAGAAATTAAGGAGTTCATAAAAAGGAATCGATGGGTCATCTCCGAAATGCCAGGCCGAACAGGTAATTAAACATGACATTGTTGGGGGGCGTGTCCTGGCACCATCTAAGATTGCCGCTTGATCTTTTCTCTCCAGAGACCTGTCGCACATACAAGGGGCTGAGGCGACATTTCCCTTGCTGCAAGCATCCCAACTCTGGTGCAACCGAAGGGGAGCAGCTCAGAGCTCACGCTGGAGAAATCTGGGCTGTGAGGGAGGCCCGGATAGAGAACTACGGCACGTATAATTACCGGCGCCATTAGAGAGGAGAGCGGAGGTCTGCTGCTGCAGGTGCTGGAGTGCGGCATCGGACGGCGGGAAAACACAGCGCTGGATAGAGGCATCGTTCCCGGTGGTAAGCGCAAGACTGACCTGGCCTGGGGAGAGCTCCGAGTTAGAGACAGATCCGCTATCCCAGTGACCGAGGCGGGAAGGAGCAGCACGAGTCGCGGCAAGGTCGGCGGGAATCCCGGTCAGAAAGCAGGATTCTCCAGAGAGGCATCCTGCAAGGTGGTAACCGGAGACGGCAGAGTTAAGGCTCCAGACCACAGGTTAGTGTGCGGCGAGGCACAGGACTGAAAGGCTGGAACGGCCACTCTTCTCACAAGCAGCGCAACTATAGTGCAGCCTGGCTGGGCCCAAGTCCCAGAGACCCCAACCCCGAAAGGCGCCCATCCAAGGGGACTGTAACTAAAGGCCTCTCTTTGCAGCATTATATCAGCAGCCCATAAGCCCCAGGCAAAGGGACAATTTTAGGCTCCAAGAGGTGCTTACAGTTGGGATGCCTGGTCCGAGAACAGCAGGACAATACAGGGGCCCACATACATTCCCCAGAGAACCGGCTACCACTTTCTGCTTATAGGTCGCCCCAGCTATCAGAGCCACATAGCCCACCTGCCCTGTCTCCCCAGTTGTCTCGCGGTACGGGCAATAGAACCGGAGGGCATCACTGAGTAGAGCCCAAAACATCATGGACATAAACGGATCTACAAAAAGTAGGAAGAAACTATGCAGATCGAACCAGTTCCTCAAAAAAATCGCCCCCAGCAACCCAAAAAGAACCCAGCATGGAGAGAGGTTCCTAAACTACTTCCTCCTAGTCGGATCCTGTAGAGGATAGCATGGATGCTGACTCTCCCTCCGGCTCCCAACGCCTCAGGGCAGCGGAGTGGGCCTCCTCCTCAGAGTCCCTGCTGGAGGCTACAGACAGACCCCGGGCAAAATCGCCCATACCATCTGACATCCGAGAATACTTACGCCACTTTCCCACCAAACGTGACCTTAAATCTTTAATGACGGAGTTTACAGGCATGTGGAAAACAGATATTGCTGCACTCCGTTCAGACCTAAAAAGTGTCGCTGGGAGAATGGATGACCTGGAGGAGGCGCATGATGCCACTAGACACTACATCTCGGACTTACAATCTCATGTCTCCATGCAAACCAATGTCCTCAAGGAAACGACCAAACATCTAGAGGACTTAGACAATAGAGGACGGAGATGTAATATAAGGTTCTACAGGCAACCCTCTCCTCTATCTTTAATTCCATCCTGGGAGAATCAGATACACATGTGATTAAACTTGATCGGGCTCACCGTGCACTTCGACTTAAAACTTCCTCTGCTGTCCCTAGGGATATAATCTGCTGTCTTCACGAGTTCCAACAAAAAGAATGCATAATGAAAGCAGCTAGGTCCCAACGAGTGATTGAATATGATGGTGCTCAACTTAAGATCTTCCAGGACTTATCTTGGATCACTTTATCTAAAACGAGATGTTTAAAACCCCTACTAGAGGAACTGAAGCGAAATAACATCAAGTACAAGTGGGGATTACCCTTTTATGTATTAGCTGCCTCTAGAACCTACAAAACCTCCACTTGCAAGCTCAGAAGACCTACAACGTGTCTGCTCCACGTTGGAAGTGTCCACTCCGGACTTGCCAGACTGGGAACTGGAAACTCCCCCTCCAGTGTTGTCAGCTGTTTGGACCTCTTTTAGTACAGCGAAGAAAGGCCAACTGTCGAAAGACTCCAGGAGATCTTCCACGCGTCAGGGTCCACTCCCTTCTACTTGAAGACTCTGCCTGTTCTCCTTTAAGCGGAACCGGATGGAGTATCGTCATGGATGATCAGAGACGCTCCATTGATTCCAATGAGGGTACGAGCACCCTGAGGTCCATCTGGGTCCACCTCCATAGTTAGTTACATTGCATTGTTATACTAAAATGTTAATAGGCCGCAGATGCCCACGGACTTCTATATTATACCCTTAACATGCTATCTGTTTAGCCGAGTTAGTCAGGGTTATTATATAAGTATTTGAAATTTTTCATTCCTAG
The DNA here is from genome assembly GCA_025379985.1 of Phyllomedusa bahiana. Lineage (NCBI taxonomy): Eukaryota > Metazoa > Chordata > Amphibia > Anura > Hylidae > Phyllomedusa > Phyllomedusa bahiana. The sequence continues at coordinate 153,365 of JAODAL010002336.1, forward strand.
CAGTCCCTTGTAGAACAATTTTGTGCCTGATTCTGCAGGGGGTGTTGGGTGGGCCGAGTGGACCACCTTTTCCTTTTTTTTTTTTTTTTTCTTTCTTATCTCTCCCTTTCTTCTTCCCCCTCCCCTTTCTTCTTCCACCCCTCCACCGGCCCAACCCCCCCGCCCCCCACTGAATTAGCAAATATATATCAATCTTCTTTAAATGTATTGGTCTTGGTAGGCCACTGATTGGTGTTTTATACACAGGTACACATGTCACCCCATCTCGGGGATGGGTGTGATGGGTAAGTTGAAAATTGCAAACCCTGTCATACAAAGAAGCCCGTCCGCATTTCATAACATGCTATCCCCTGCCCAGAGCCAAGACTCTGGTTTCTACCGACATGGTTGGGCTCTACAAGAGCCTTTGTGTTCATTTTGTGGTGTCTCCCCCAACCCTAAATGTTCCTCCTCCTCTAAACCCCCAGTAAGTGGTAGCAATATTGTTGTAAGGGTCAGACAGTGGAAGCAGGATTTCCCAATTCCATTTTTACAATGGTTTTAAATTAACATCTATAAATTTAAAAAAGGTCCTCAACTCGGGTATAACAGAAGCAAGACTCCTATTCACTTGAGCTCCAAAAAAATCAAAGGGTCCGTACATTGTATTTCTTCAGGAAACTCATCTTCAACAACTGGGCAAACTTAATGTTTTTCAAGAATCAGTATCCTCTCTCCTTCATCCCTTCTCACAAGATAAAAAGAAAGCCGGGGTGAGCCATTATGATTTCTTGCTGCATGCCCATCCATGTCTCCGCTCCGTATAGATGAACAGGGGAGGTATATCATTCTGCATGGCTCATACTTTAGGGTCCCCTCTAACCATATGATAACATAATATCACCGAACCAATCGCAGTTAAGATCTTAAAACGAATCCTCCTTAAATTGCATGATGTCCTCCAGCCTCTTAAGCAACTTATTAGGGGGTGACTTCAATTTGGCGCTCTCGGAGAGATGGATAGACTCCACTACTAAGGACACCACCCAAGACTCTGCCCAGACCAATCTCTTCCAGAGAGTTTCCTCCGCAAGATTACTTAGAAGATTTGGGCTATTTGATCTATGGAGAATTGCACATCCCACAGAGCGTAGCTATACATTTTTCTCCCACCCCCACAATTCTCATTCCAGAATAGACCTTTTCCTGGGGAATATCCCCACTCTGAGACGTCTAGCCACAGCTGATATTGGCCATATTTCGTGGTCAGACTACACGCCCATCACAATGTCCCTGGGTTCTGATTATACTCCATGTCCGTAGTTTTCACTGCAGACTTAATGAAGCCTAGTTAAGAATCCCACACAGGGAACAAATTTAGGGAAACAAATAAAGACTACTTTGCCAACAATGTGGGCTCTGTTACATCCGCCGATCACTCTATGGGAACCAAAAGGCTGTAATATTCCGGGGCAAAACCCTTATTGCAATTGGCTCAAGGCTTAAGACGAAATGCTCGACTTCAGTTGGAGCAGGAGCAATCTCAGCTACGAGATTAGTAGTCGTCTCTGGGTAATAACACGAACTAAAGGCCAAACTGAGGAAAATATAGATTTACGAGCACAGCTCAAACGTTGCAATTGCGAAGACAGAAAAACTCCTGTATTCTCCAGCGCATAGATACTACTGAAAAGGGGAACAGGGCCCACTCCTTTTGGCGAAACCACTCAAAGATGAAACAATTCGGAGTGCACCCGTATGGCGTATAAAAATCGGGATCGGGGACAGATTACACATGACCCAGAGAAAGTAGCGCAACTGTTCCATACGTACTTTTCCAAACTATACTCTCTCCCAGAAACCCTGCCATCCTCTCCGGGTGATAGAGAAAAAAATTTCCAGCACTTCTTCGCCAAATGCGATCTTCCCACACTTCCACCGACAGCTAGAGAAGCTCTTAAAGCATCCATTGAGCAAGAAGAGCTTGAGGAAGTGCTTAAAAACTTGAAGAATGGGAAGTCTCCAGGGCCGGATGGACTCACAAATTTATACTACCAGGTGTTTGCGCCACAGTTTTGGCTTCATTCCAACTGCAAACTACAACTCTATATAACATTGGTACCTCAGTCCTCAAATAGCTTTCCTACAAATCATATATAACTTTAATACCCCTATGCCCAAGCCAGACACGACCCCATGAAGCAGCAAACTATAGACCGATTGCTCTGTTAAATACGGACTAAAAAAAAATATTTACTAAGATTTTAGCTGAACAACTTGCATTAATGCTGCCCCGACTGGTACATAAGGACCAGGTGGGGTTTGTCCTCTGTCGACAAGGTGGCGATAATACAAGGAGGGCGATCGGCCTTATAGATGCTCTTAATAAACTAGACTCTTCAAGTCTAATGCTAAACCTTGACTCCGAAAAGGCGTTTGATCGCGCTTCCACTGCGCCCAATAGAAGAAGCATGAAGGTTTTGTTACTCTCCCACCCCTACGGCTACCATTAAATTACCCCATGCGGCCTCACCCTTAATTAACCTAACCAACGGTACAAGACAGGGATGTCCTCTATCCCCATTATTGTTTGTTTTGTGTGTGGAGCCCCTAGCTTCAGCCATACGCCTACATCCAGACATCAAAGGAGTGACTATCAACAATATAGAATATAAATTGTCGCTATTTACGACGACTACTCCCCTGTCGCTCACCGCTCTTCATATTAACACTGTGCCCGAACCACCAGTCTCATCCTACATATTTTTCTAGAATATCTCTGATATAAAATCAACAACCAGCAAAACCGAGGCTCTTCCCAACAATCTTTTGTCATGGGCACAAGAGAACTAGAGTCCCGCCTACAAGCCAATTACAATTATAACTGGAGACGGTGTCGTGTAAATATATCTAGTAGTGAACTTGACCAAGAGCTTCTCATCCCTGTATGGGACCAATTTTTCCCAAACTGTACACAGAAATACTTGCAATGCCTGCAGAAATGGAAAGTTTTTTAACCCTCACTGTCCCTGGTTTGGGTGCATTCTGCAATCAAAATGACTATTCTCCCCTAAAATTTTATATCTTTTGAAACACACCCCTATCCCAGAACCCATACGTGGACTTAAAAGCGCCCTAACAAACATCCAATATTAACATTATCTGGGACTATGGTAGACACAGTATCACAAGTCTGATCTCATGGCCGAGAAGGAGAGAGGAGGACTGGAGTCCCCAGACCTACTGAAGTATTACTGGGCAGCTCAATTACGTCGCATTCCAGCCTGGTCGTCTTTGTTGGCCTACGCTAGATGGGTTGAACTGGAAAAATTGTGGATTGCTCCGACACACCCCACTCCTTTATATGAGAAATACGCCAACTTGAATCTGTAGTTAGGTCCTATGGTGGATGACGAGAGGAGGTTTGGAAGAAGGGGTGTCAAAGGATTACAATCTCTGCTCCCCCTCATCAGGTTTGACCTCCTTTCTGTTCAACCCTGTGTTCCCAGGAGGAATGAATAACCGTGCTATGAAAGTATGGTTTGACAATAAACTCTTTCGGGCTATAGACTTGGTGGACCACCCCTCTGGTCGACTCATGCAGTTGGATAAATTGAAATCTAAATTTTCTTTACCAGAAACATGCAGATTCTCATACATACAAATTATGCACTTCCTACACACGGCCCTGGGTGCATGTACGATCTCCCAGCCCATGCAATTTGAATTACTTTGCAAACAGGCTGGCTCAACTAGAGGTCTAATCTCAGCTGTATATTCGATTCTCTCGAGCCCGAACATAGTTAACCCTAGTAAGCATGGTTATATGGTAAAGTGGGAGGCCTTTGTTCAGAGAGACCTAACTGATGATGATTGGCTTAACAATTATGGAATAGAGCAGCCCCCCAAACTTCAAGATGTAACCTGTACAGGGAGAATCAGTATAAGATCATTATTAATGTGGTACCATAACCCCATCTTTTCTACATAGTTTTAAATCCCCTTACCCCCAACCCCTGCTGGAGATGCCATTCAGCCCCGGTCACATTTTCCCTATTTTTGGGAATGCCCTAAGACCGGGGCCTTTAAAGGGAAAATTTTCTGTGAAACCCCTCATTGTAGGCATTACATGAAAAAGGGCCACGGGACCTTTATTTTATTTATTAAAACCTTACAATACCCCAATCAAAAAACAAACATTGAGAAGGTTTTTGCACAACTCAGGGGCAGGGGATTTTGATCTCTCTTTTTTGGGAAGGGGTCTGACTCCCCCACCATGCCGGCCCCTAGCCAAAAGAAAAGGGATATCTGTCAATGGATACTTACAGCTTCATTTAAAATAGCTTAATTTCTTTTAGAGGTCTGTCTCAAAGGACATGAAAGTGCTGTAAAAAGGCCTCTGATTGAAACCCCATATTGCACTTTAAATGGACTGACCCATACCCTTCATGACCCTGTCAAGTTCCGGGGAACCCTCTTTTGCCCCACCCTCCCCCTGTGTTATGTCTTTGATTTTTTTGCTTAGTCCTTTATTTTCGCCTGTTTTTTTGGAAAAAAAGAAAACGGTTGAAACTTACCTTTGCTGGTTCTAGAAGTTTAATATAGGTTCAAAATACATAATTTTGTTACCTCTTAGGACTACGCGTTTACTATGTGCCAATGTTTAAACTCTAAGCAGTTCAACAATGTCACAATCGCTATCATGTAAACACTCACATTTGGTGCAGACTTTGGCTCTGTTTTTCTACTCCTGTTCTAGAAAATTTTTTCAATAAAAACACAGTTAATAAAAAAAACATGACATTGTTACTGAGCCGGGTCAGAAGCTATGGTTAAGACCATATAGAGTGCCCTACGTCCAGAGACAAGTGATCTCTGAAGAGATGGGAAAAATTTTAGCCCTATAGGTAATAGAGAAGTTACAAAGTGGGTGGTCGAGCCCATAGTGATATTCCCAAACCAACGCAGCTTCGATCTGCACGATTTCGCAATTAAATGAAATTTGAAGTCGATGCCTACCCATGCAAGGTTCGACAAACGATTGAAAGGTGGGGCCTGCCAGGTAATGACCACATTAGATCTCACAAAGCAGTGTTTCTCAACTCCGTCCCAGACCCACCACAGGGGTCAGTTTCAGAATTTTTAGATTGACGGGTGATATCTAATGTCAGTGCTTCGCACAGTGATTAAGCTGTCAGTGCATTCGTGGGAGATCCTGAAACATGACCTGTTGGTGGGTCTTGAGGACTGGAGTTGAGAAACACTGCACTAAAGGGTATTGGCAGGTTCCCCTCACAGACGAGGCAAAGGAAAAAAAATGTCATTTTTCACCCCAGGGGGACATTTTCAGTGCGTTGTCCTTTCCTTTGGACAACATGGGTCTCCCATACATTCCAGAGCTTGATGGACCTCATATCACAGCCCCATTAAGAATATTCAGCTGCATACCTGGACGATGTCGTAATATATAGTTGGAAACAATAGAGGTAGCAGGTCTAACAGCAAACCCAAAAAAGTGTGCAATAGGGCTAGAGGCCTCAACCCATTTTTAAAAAGCAGGTCAGAGCCTTTATGGGGAATGCATAGTATAGGAGGTTAATACCAGATTTCGCCTCAATAGCTGCCCCTCTTACAGATCTCATAAAAGGGGCAAAGTCCACCTTGGTAAAGTGGAACCAGGGGGCTAAACAAGCATTTCAGAAACTTAAGGAGGTACTCGGCAAGAGATCAATACTAATACTAGGAGACGCTACACTACTGCCTAGTTGGGAGACAATTTAGGGTAATCACAGATCATTCCCCATTTGAAAGGTGTATATATCCCAGCCAGGTTCCACATATCCCAGCCAGGTGGAGATACATGTCAGCAAGGTAAGGAGCCCTGGTGAAATAAGAGCCATTAGATAGGTGTCAACTGCATCAGGCAGTTGAAACATGTTTAACCCCTTAAGCCCCAGGCCTGAAATGTAGTTAATGACCAGAACTTTTTTGTAGTCTTTGCCTCCTTGCATTTCAACAGTTGTAACTTTATTTTTTCAAATGACGCAGTTGTATGAGGCCTCGTTTTATTCGAGACAAGTTGTACTTTATGGGGGAATAGTTTAAAGAGAGCTATAGAGATTCCTGTGTGTAGGAGCCCTTCCCCCCTTCAGAGATAGTTCTCTGCTCTGTGAGTTGCACTACACTCAGGAAGCTGCCATAAAGTGATTACTGCAGGTAAGACATACATGCCAACTCTCCCGTTTTCGGCGGGGGGGTCCCGCTATTTGGGGTCCCCTCCCGCCCTCCCGGGGGAGTTGGCATTCCTCCCGCCGCCTGCAGGCGGCGGGGGTCCTTTAAATTACCGCGGCGCAAGAGTAGCGCTGGTGCGCTACTCTTGCGCCGCGGGGACCGCTCCTACAGGCGGGTGAAGCGGCCGCAGTGTCCGCTCACCCGCCCGCGGTCTCACTGTGCAGGGAGGAGGCAGGAGGGATCGCTCCCTCCTCCCTCCTCCCCCTGTATGTACGGCGCCGGTGTGTGCGCCGTACATACAGTTCAGCGGCGCAGGGGGAAGTGACGCGCGGCTGCAGGGGAGGGACGCGCGGCTGCTCTCACTTCCCCCTGCGCCGCTGAGGAGATCGGGCAGGAGCTGGCCGCGCTGCAGGAGCCTGGTAAGGTAAGTTGATTTTTATTATTTTATTTTTATTAGCTTTAGGGGCTATACCTGGCTAACAGAGAGTGCAACTACCTGGCAACAATGGGGGCATCACCTGGCAACAATGGGGGCACTACCTGGCAACAAAGGGGGCACTACCTGGCTAACAGATGGGGGCACTACCTGGCTAACAGAGGGGGCACTACCTGGCAACAGAGGGGGCAAATACCTGGCAACAATGGGGCACTACCTGGCAACAAAGGGGGCACTACCTGGCAACAAAGGGGGCACTACCTGGCTAACAGATGGGGGCACTACCTGGCTAACAGAGGGGCACTACCTGGCAACAGAGGGAGCACTACCTGGCAACAATGGGGGCACTACCTGGCAACATTGGGGCACTACCGGGCTAACAGATGGGGGCACTACCTGGCTAACAGATGGGGCACTACCTGGCAACAGAGGGGGCACTACCTGGCAACAATGGGGGCACTACCTGGCTAACAGTTGGGGCACTACCTGGCAACAGAGGGGGCACTACCTGGCAAACAGTGGGGGGCACTACCTGGTAACAGATGGGGCACTACCTGGCTAACAGATGGGGGCCACGACCTGGCTAACAGATGGGGGCACTACCTGGCAACAGAGGGGGCACTACCTGGCAACAGAGGGGGCCACTACCTGGCTAACAGATGGGGGCACTACCTGGCTAACAGAGGGGGCACTACCTGGCTAACAGATGGGGCACTACCTGGCAAACAATGGGGGCACTACCTGGCAACAATGGGGGCACTACCTGGCAACCAATGGGGGCACTACCTGGCAACCAATGGGGGCACTACCTGGCTAACAGATGGGGCACTACCTGGCTAACGATGGGGGCACTACTTGGCTAACGATGGGGGCACTACTTGGCTAACGATGGGGGCACTACTTGGCTAACAGATGGGGGCACTACCTGGCAACAGATGGGGGGCACTACCTGGCTAAAAGATGGGGGCACTACCTGGCAAACAATGGGGGCACTACCTGGCAAACAATGGGGGCACTACCTGGCAACCAATGGGGGCACTACCTGGCTAACAGATGGGGGCACTACCTGGCTATCAAGGGGGGCACTACTTGGCTAACAAAGGGGGCATCTACCTGGCTACAAATTTGGCTCTACCTGGCTACAGAGGGGGCATCTACTTGGCTACAAGGGGCATCTACCACCTGTAAGGGGCACTACCTGTTATGGGGGCTACTACCTGGCTATAAGTGCATCTACCTGGCTTTCTTCCAAAGCCGTAATGCAGTTAGGCGAAGTGGGTGTGGCTTTTAAAGGGCGTGGCATACCGACAAGATGGGCGTGTCCATGCAAATTTTTGCCGCGGCGCGCTACGCGCGCCGCCCACTAGAGTCTCCTGCTTTTTCACTTTCAAAAGTTGGCAACTATGAGGTAAGAGACTGCAAACTATTCCTGTCTGGTTAACTTCAGTGAGAGCCCCCCTGATTTGAGATCATCAATCTCTATTCTCTTCAGGGAGCCGTCAGTCATGATTGTGGAGTCCAGAGGGGCGGCTACTGTTTGTCCAGCCCCTCTGTGCTCCAGCAGGGCTGCCAGAGAAGAGGCTGACAGGTGTGCGACGTGCCCTCGTTCCTAATAAAGTGATTGTGCTTTTGTCACTAACGATTTTTGCACAATTCAAGATTTTTCTGCTAATTAACGCTTCTGACGTTAAAAATGCTTTTTAACAACGGATTTTGCCGCAAGGATAGTTTTTTAAAACTTTTTTTGCGCTAAAATCCCTTTATGTACAGATTTTGACACTAATAAAATTTTCTCGCTTCTGACACAAAAAAATCCTTTTCTTTATGGATTTTGGTGCTAATAAAGTTCTCTCGCTTCTGATGCTGAAAATTCGATTCTTTACAGATCTTGACGCTAAACTCAGTTTCGCCGCGGATTTTGATGCTAAACTCAGTTTCGCCGCCGATTTTGACGCTAAACTCCGTTTCGCCGCCGATTTTGACGCTAAACTCCGTTCGCTGCAGATGTTGCCGCTAAAATCCGTTCGCTGCAGATTTTGACCCGAAACTCTGTTTCTTTGCGGATTTTGACAGTAAACTCCATTTCTTTGCAGATTTTGCCGCTAAACTCCGTTCGCTGTGGTTTTTGACGCTAAACTCCGTTTCTAAACTCTATTTCTATTCGGATTTTGCCGCTAAACTCTGCTGCAGATTTTGCCTCTATACCTGTGGTGGGGGGGATTAGCCTCTATACCTGTGGTGGGGGGGATTAGCCTCTATACCTGTGGTGGTGGGGATGAACCTCTATACATGTGGTGGGGGGGGATTAACCTCTATACATGTGGTGGGGGGGGGGATTAGCCTCTATACCTGTGGTGGGGGGGATTAGCCTGTATAACTGGGGGTGGGGGGATTTAACTGTGGAGGGGGGACCATGTGGAACTGTGGGGGGGGAATCATGTGTAACCGGAGGGGGACAATGTGTATAACTAGAGGGACTAAGGAGTCCCTTAGTTCCTTGTGTCTTATACATTGCTTCCCTGTGATGTACTTCACTCCTCTATGATGTATATCAGAGGGGACCAATGTATACGACAGGAGGAACTAAAGAGGAACGATGTATGTCATAAGGGAACGACGTACATGACAGGAGGAACTAAAGAGGAACGACGTATGTCATAAGGGAACGACGTACATGACAGGAGGAACTAAAGAGGAACGACGTATGTCATAAGGGAACGACGTACATGACAGGAGGAACTAAAGAGGAATGATGTATGTCAGAGGGGAACAATGTATACGACAGGAGGAACTAAAGAGGAACAATGTATATCAGAGGGAACAATGTATACGACAGGAGGAACTAAAGAGGAACGACGTATGTCAGAGGGGAACGACGTGTACGACAGGAGGAACTAAAGAGGAACGACGTATGTCATAAGGGAACAACGTACATGACAGGAGGAACTAAAGAGGAATGATGTGTATCAGGGGGAACGACGGACATGACTGGAGGAACTGCTGCTGTCAATAGATTTGATGTCCACTACAGTGTACAAACTACTAGAACACATCATTAGTGCCTTTTGTCCATGACAAAATGGAGAGGCTTGGACTAAATACCTCCCCCTCCTTTCTCACACAGCCAAAGGGAGGAGGGATGGGGGTGGAGATGATATCACCTGCAGAAGGATCATCCCACATTTACAGCAGTTGGTTACATGCTGTTTTCCAGCAATTGTTACGTGGCTTGTTCCTAGATTTTCTAGGGTTAGCTTCCTCTGCTGGCTGAAATAGGAAGATAGTACAATTTTGTATTTAATTTTTAATACTTACCACTAACCAAAAAAAATAAAAAAAAAATTGCCAAAATTCTTAACATATTCCTGGAAAACCATTTCAAGAGCCCCCCCGCCCCCCCCCCAAAAAAAAATAAATTACGACAGATTCCCTTTAAGCTCAGTTATAAATAATTGCAGAATTTTTATTTTTTTTTACATTATTCTTTTTTTACACCATTCACATTTCACACCTAATAACTTGTTAGATTAATTTTCTAGGTTGTTACGGTCGTGTGGATACCTAATATGTGTAGCTTTTTTGTGTGTGTAATATATGCACAATTATTTTATTAAATATTTATTTTTATTTTATTATTTATTTTTTTATTCATTTTTTTTAAACTTATGTTTTTTTTTAATCCAATTAAGAAGGTTTTTGGTTTTTTTTTAAAAGCTCATTAAGGGAGAACTGTTTTGCTTACTTACTTACTAATGTTTTAGCATATTCATATATGCTAATACATTATAATCTGTGTCAGTCTGACACAGGCAGTGATCAGGACAGCACACAGTCTGTCCTGGTCACTGGCTTATTACACAGAAAGCCCTGGGGCTAATCTAGGTCCCCGGAGCTGACTGTGCATCTGTTCCCAAGGCTCTGTCCACCACAATCAAAGGGTTAAAGCACCAGGTTGCGGAGGTACCCCCGCTCCCCGGTGCTCACAGGAGATGTTCTGGGATCAGGGCTGTGTAGTACAGCCCCGATCTCGGCGTAGCTGTGGCGCCCGGAGCCGCAAACTCCGATGTCTGCAGCAACGCCAAAAGATGTCGCTGTAGACGAACGACCTGCACCAGCTGACGTCAAAAGTCGGTGGGCGGTCATTAAGGGGTTAATGTTAGTATGGCTGTTCCATTCAGTTCTGGGCTGGCTCTTATTTGGAAGTAGACAAAGTATTCGGTGGGTGCTTACTCTCCATGTTTCACGGCAGGATTTACCTGGCCTATATACGACAGCTGACTAGGAGTGGCTACTGTTTGGGCCTGAGATATGTTAGGGTATGTTCACATGGCATGTTGGATCCGAAAAACGCATCCAAAAGCGCTGCATAAATCGCATCCAACACGCAGGTGTGTGTTTGGCGGCAGCAGGATCGCACCCTATAGTTTTAATAAGGGTGTCTGCTGCATTTTTTTGATCAAGAATTGACATGACAATTCTTTGAATGGATCCGAAAGACGCATGTAAACACACATCAGTGACGTCTGAACGCTGATGCGTGTTTTACATTGAAAGCAATGTAAATCACACTGCACATTGTTAGAAGGGTATCTGGGTCGGTTTACAGTCCGAAACACAGATCTAAACCTGCATCTAGAAACGGATCCAAAATTGGATCCAACACACCATGTGAACATACCCTTAGGGGCCGTTCACACGGCTAATTCTGTGACTGATTCCAGCCGTATTGCGCGCCGTATTTGCCTTGCAGTACGGCTGGAATCCGTCCCAGTCATTACGGTAATCCACAGTTCTCATAGAGAACTGTGGATTCCGTCTCTTCTCCCCGCTCGGCGAATACGCCGAGGGGGGAGAAAGTGACATGCACATTATTTACAGCATGTACGCTCCGTGAATAATGAGTGTCTATGGGGCCGGCGAGCTGCCGACCCCCGCCCCCCCCGGCACGGCAGCCGGCGTAATTGCGGGGCGAAATCCGTCCCCGCAATTACGTCGGCAATAAGCCGTGTGAACATTGCCTTACACTGTAGGAAGCCAGTGTCTGCCACACAACTTTCCGTTTGTTTCTGCAAGGTAGAATTGACCGGTTTACAGATTGGCAGGTTTTCATTTATGCTTTGTACATTTTGAATCTGTGTGCCTGTTTTGCTAAAATAAAAATACAGGAGGACCCATAGTTGCACCCTAGACAGTTTCTGTCTCTGTGCCTAAAAGGACTTAGAGTATGCTATGATCCCGGAGCCATAAAAAAAACTTACACCCCATAAATGAATCCATCTAAGAAACCTCTTAAAGTATTCAAAACAGTATTTAGGAAGTTTATTACTACCATGTCTGGTTAGATGCAGCAAGTGGCTAGTTTGTTTTGCAAGCATAACATTTTTTACAGTGTTCTATAGTAAATAATTCTGTAAATACTGTAAACTAATTTTGTTTTCTCTTTATTTTAGAACATCGGGAAACATCACATCCCAGGAGCTGTCTACTTCCCAGAAGGAACATCATCTGGGGGAGAGGGAACGGCGCCTCAGCAAGTCCAGTGGCACTACGAAGGTTGAGAGAGAACATCTGGCGGGATCCCCAGGGGTGGGCTCCGAAAGTGATACCCAAGTGTCTTGGGGGGTAGTGGCTTCTATGAACACAACTGCAGCAACAGCTCCATCCGAAGCTGCAGCTGTGGCTGCTACCCCCTCCCCTCCCTTCCGCCGGCCTACCCCACCATCGTGCGTCCCGACACTCCCCCTGTCCGCTCCGCCTCCACCACAGCACCTGGGTGCGGGCGGTGACGTAGAACGCGCTCTACTAAGGAAGCAACCTCAACTCTACAGAGTGAGCTTGCTTCCCTAGTAGAGCGGGTCGGTGGTCGTGATCATATCACAAGTTCTTTTATTGGGCTTGCAGAGCACTGCCGCCGTCTGCAATCCTCTGAAGCATAAGATCACATGATAGCTTTCTATCAGACCATGGTGGCAGTTTATGCCTCTGGCCACCCTCTGCCCGATGTTGGGGAAATGTACTACTGCATGCGGTGGTTTTGTGTTCTCTGGGACGATCCTCCTCACTTCAGCCATGTATGGAATCCCCCAGCCGCAGTCCGTACCGCCACTGATTATGTTCCTGCTTTCTGCCCACCACAGCCCCCACCAGTCCCACCCACCCGACCATACCAGCAGTATCCAATGGACTTGCGTCACTCCCAGCCCAGCAGTGGGAGTTTCATGTAGGACCTACAAACCCCACTTCCACCCTCGTCCGACCGTTCCAGTGATTCCCCACCCATTTATTTTAATTATTAATTTTTTGGGAGCGGTATGGAGTGCAGCTTTTTATAAATAGTTTTTATTTTTGTAAAAAAATTTGGGGATCTTTGTTATGGGTGGGTGGGAAGGGTTTTTTTTATTTGTTAAATAAATCTTTTTCCTTAAATAGTCAATAATGTGTCTTTTGTATTTTTTATGTTACTGTAAATTAAAGATAGAAAATGTAATTCTTGTTTTAATTTTGGGTATGCTAAAAATTTCAAATTTTATTACAGACATTTTGAATACTTAAGAGTATTTAAAGTCTCTAAAATTATTAACTAATTGCATATCCAAAATTATTTCAAAAAAGAAAATATAGTAGTTTAGCTTTTGGGTTGCCCATGGCAACCTTCCAGAGCTTATTTTTCCATTCTGGAATTCCAGAATGGAAAAGGAAGCTCTGGAAGGTTGCCATGGGCAACCCAGACAGCTACAAAACCAGTATTTGTCCATTTTGTGTGCCATGCAAAATTTATACTATATAACCTTTTAAATAAAGAAAAAAACAAAAATATATAAGTTAACACTTCCAATTTTATTTCTGTACATAACACAATAAATTCTTGGTTAAAAGCAATTATGAACCAGTGGAATACACTGGAACCGCCTGCAGCAGTAGCATGAGGTTGTTGTTTCTCAGTACAGCAGTAGCAGAAGTCCGCTTGTTCACCATGCAGCCGCTGGAGTAAGCTGTTTCCACAAGCTGGTCCCCGAAGGCCTTTGACCGGAGGAGATCCACCCATTCACGGAAGGAGTGCTGATTAGAGGCTGTCAAATTGCCATGGCACTCTACCTTCGGGGGACATGAAATAGCTTGTGAAGGTTTCTCACACCGCTGCACCTCGGCTGGATGGGCGGCCAAGGCCCAGGTGGATGGAGCGTCACCAAAACCAGCCTGTGTCTCCACTTCTATGTCGGGACCAGGGCCGTATTTTCCCCTAGGCACTTTTTAGGGGGCGGCACAGCAGCAGGACTTTCCGTGACACCCCCCCATCGAGCGGTCCGAGCGGGGGGGCAGATTTTGCGGCTGCGGGTTTATGGCATCATGTATCACCTTTTTGATTGTTTTTGCAGATCGGCAGCGGACAACGGAGCGCCAGTAGCGAGATATCGTTCCTCTTGTTATGAAAGACAGCATCAGCAAGCTGCTGGGAAGAGAGAGAGGAGCAACGCTGAAGAGAAGAAGACTGAGGCCTCCTGCTCTTCAGGACAGGTAAGTGAATGGGGGGGGGGGGGATTTGGCGGGTGGTATTAGGAATGTTGAGGGGGCCCTGGCTACCTAATACGTGAAGGGGCTCCTGGCTACCTAATACCTGATGGGGGCCCTGGCTACCTAATACCTGAAGGGTGTCCTGGCTACCTAATACCTGAAGGGGGTCCTGGCTACCTAATACCTGAAGGGGGTCCTGGCTACTTAATATGTGAATGGGCCCTGGCTACCTAATATGTGAAGGGGGCCCTGGCTACCTAATATGTGAAGGGGGCCCTGGCTACCTAAACTATATACATGCTGAGGGACCTATAAACTTTCTATATACAGTGCTGGGAGTCTATAAACTATATACATGCTGGGGGCCTATATACTACCTATACAGTGCTGGAGGACGTATAAGCTACCTATATACCTGCTGGGGACCTATGAGCTACCTATATATGTGCTGGGGGACCTATATACCTGCTGGGGGACCTATAACCTAACCATATACCTACTTGGGTACATATAACCTATACATCTACCTACTGGGAGACATATAAACTGTATATCCACCTACTGGGGGACCCTATTATCTATACTGGGGGACATATAACTTACTGTGTTGTGAAGTCACTAATAGTCACTAAGCTGTTTGTTAAAGCCTCAAGTCGATTGATAAGAGCTTAGGAATGACTCTGGGGACTAGGGAGGGGAGACATTGGGAGAGAGTGTTAGGAATGGTGGGGAGAAGGCAGGGGGGAGGGCAGGGGAGACATGGGGGGTGTTAGGAATGGTGGGGAGGGGACAGGGGAGACATGGGTGTTAGGAATGGTGGGGAGAGGACAGGGGAGACATTGGGGGGTGTTAGGAATGGTGAGGAGAGGACAGGGGAGACATTGGGGGGTGTTAGGAATGGATTGGGAGAGGGGGTGGAAGAGAGGGTAAAGGCTGCACTGGCAGCAGAATCTCTGGGTGGTCTCCAGATCCCCCGGGACTGTGCCCATTAACTGTGGCCTCTACCCCCTCTCCCATCCCTCTCACCCACAATTGGGCTGTACAGACTAGCACCTTCACAATATACATCATCCAACTATCCCCATAACATAAACTCGGAGAGTTGGGGAATGTATATTGTGTTAGGTGCTAGGCCTCACACCACAATTGTTGGTGGGTGAGGGGGCGAGAGAGGAAATATAGACCACCTTTCATGGGCACAGTCCCGGGGGACCTGGAGACCACCCAGAGATTGTGCTGCAGGTACGGCCTTTGCCTCTTCTGCTGCCCTCAACACTCACAACAATTGTGTTACGCGGCTTAGCGCCCACACAGGCTTCCTTGTTGGACTACGACGGACTAGCATTGGATCCATTTAATTAATAAAATGGTGAAAGAGGGCTGTTGTCGGAGTGTTTATTTAAGTAAACGTTTTTTTGTGCATTTTGTATCTGTTTTTTCTACATTCAATCCCAGTGTTAGTAATGGAGGCATCTGACAGACTTCTTTCTATTACTATCGCTCGGGCTTGATGTCAGACAGCAGTAGTTTTTGTCACCTCAAGCCTGCCACTAACTCCCCTGTCCCTACTACCCCAGTACCCAATGCACCAGGGGTACTGGGAAGAGCAAGGTAACCAGCAGAAGCGGACCCTCTAATGTGATGGTCTTCCTCTGGGGTGGCTGAGGGCTGGTATTTTTAGAATAGGAAGAGACCAGTTTTGATGGTTCTTCCCATGCTGAAAAAGAAAATTGAGGGGACCCTACGTCGCTTTTTTTCCAACATTTTTTTTTTATTTGAATCTAGACATAGACAGCCACTGTATTGGTTACAGTAGTTACCCATTTTTGGATTCTCAATAAATAAATGATTTTGTGAAAAATTAAGATGTAGGGTTCACCCCATTTTCCATAACCAGCCAAGGTAAAACTCACAGCTGCAGCCTGATATAATCAGTATGGGAAGGTTCATGGAGAGTGGTTTCTTCCTTACTACCCTAGAAATACCAGCCTGCAGTCGCCCAATGGCGGAACATTACATTAGAGGGTCCACTTCTGATGGTTACCCAGCTCTTCCTAGTACCCCTGGTGCGCTAGATACTGGGGTAATAGTAACAGAAGACACCAAGCCAGAGAGTTAATAACAGAGAGGCGTCTGAAGAGTGCATCCTCCATTACACTACAATGGATAAATGGCAAAGAAGAAACCGATCAATATTAGCCAACAACAATATATAAATTCTAAATAAACACTCAACACAGTCCTCTACCATTATTACTGAAATGAGCAACATCCGTAGACGTTATGACTAGAACCAGTATACCATAGACCAATATCACAAAACTAACAAAAAATTCAGTACAAACTCCACTCCGCACACCCCTAAGATCATCCCAATCACTGATTTTCTGGGCCGGACAGTTTAACTGCACCAAATATATCCAACATACAATCTGAAATACCGGCTACCACATAAACCTGCACCAAACAATTCCTCAACAGGACTTGTGGTAGTCGGTCCACAATCTTCCTCACTTTTCTTTCTATTCCTTCCTACCCACTCCATGAGACTTCCTCCGTCCACCCTCGTCCCTAGTAGAATTTACAACACAAAACCCTAGTATAACTAGAGAAGCAGGCCCCAAAGCAAATTTTTTGGATGGTGACCATATGTGGAACGGGGGCCGCCTTCAAATTTTTTTGGGGCCCAAAACACCGGGCCCCGTCTGGGCCTCCCCCTCCCTCGGCAAACCCAACCCCTGTTCCTCCCTCCCCCCCGCCCGTCCCGCAAGCCCCACCCATTCCCCGCCCAAAACCCATCCCCAAACCCCCAAAAAATAAAAAATTTTTTGAGTCACAAAAAAAAAAAAATGCAATTGTGCCCATTATTTTTGGATTTAGTTTTTTTCCCCGGGTTATAAAAGGGCCCACAAATACCTCCACATGCACCACTATAATTTACTGAAAAGCCAGTAACCCGCCCAAATTTTTCCAAGCAACAATATTAAATCTAAATAATACCGTCACTATCACTACCATATACGACTAGCACCCCAAAAAGTTATTGACTAAACCATATACCAAAACCCAATATCAAAAACAACAACAATACACAAGCACTAATAAATCGGCACATCAACCCCACATATCTCCAACATAACAAACTGAATAATACCGGGCATACTCTACTGATTATAAACCACCACCAAAACCAATATTTCCTCCATACAGTACCCTATGGGTAGAACCGGGTACACAGGTGCTTTGCAAATACTTTTAGGGCCTCACAGGTGACGTCTTTCTAGGAGTCGTTCACTTTCCCTTTTCTTTTCTATTGGGGGTTCCAGACCTCCATATGACTCCTCCGTCCACCACCTTCCCTGTAAATTACAAAACCAAACACCTGAGACTCCTCACTTTTTTTTCCCAACTGAGTGCTCCCTCCCCCCATGTACAAACTCCCCATTTATAATGGCCCAAGTGGTAATAATTACCCCTGGTAATTATGGTGCTCCCACAGTCATTATGGAGGAACAATGGGGACCCCGGGCGGTAGCTAGGCATCCACCTGTCAGTAGCGAGGTAGCTTGGGGAGACGTAGGTAGCTTCGGGCCCCCGGGCGGTAGCTTAGGGTTCCCATGTAGGTACAATGGGGGCCCCCTGTAGTTTAGGCCACCCCTGTAGGTAGAATAGGGCCCTCTGTAGATTAGGGCCCCCCTTGTAGGCAGAATAGTCCCCCCCCCGTAGATTAGGGCCCCCTTGTAGGCAGAATAGTGTCCCCCCCTGAAGATTAGGGCCCCCTTATAGGCAGAATAGTCCCCCCATAGATCAGAGCCCCCTTGTAGGCAGAATAGACCCGCCCCTGTAGATTAGGGCCCCCTTGTAGGCAGAATAGTCCCTCCCCCTGTAGATTAGGGCCCCCTTGTAGGCAGAATAGTCCCCCCCCCTGTAGATTAGGGCCCCCTTGTAGGCAGAATAGTCCCCCCCTGTAGATTAGGGCCCCCTTGTAGGCAGAATAGTCCCCCCCCGGAGATTAGGGCTCCTTGTAGGCAGAATAGTCCCCCCCCTCCTCCGTAGATTAGGGCCCCCTTGTAGGCAGAATAGTCCCCCCCCTGAAGATTAGGGCTCCCTTATAGGCAGAATAGTTCCCCCCTGTAGATTAGGGCCCCCTTGTAGGCAGAATAGTCCCTCCCATAGATCAGAGCCCCCTTGTAGGCAGAATAGTCCCTCCCCCTGTAGATAAGGGCCCCTTGTAGGCAGAATAGTCCCCCCTGTAGATTAGGGCCCCCTTGTAGGCAGAATAGTCCCCCCCGAAGATTAGGGCCCCCTTGTAGGCAGAATAGTCCCCCCCCCGAAGATTAGGGCCCCCTTGTAGGCAGAATAGTCCCCCCCCCTGAAGATTTGGGCCCCCCTGTAGGCAGAATAGTCCCCCGCCTGTAGACAAATAGTTCCCTTCCCAGTCTTTGCGGCCCCCTGTAGATATAGTTCCCCCCAGTATTAGGGCCCGCTGTAGGCATAGTTCCCCCCCCCCCCAGTATTAGGGCCCCTTATAGGCAGAATTGTCCCCCCTGTAGATTAGGGCCGTCCTGTAGGCAAAATAGTCCCCCCTGTAGACAAATAGTTTCCCCCCCAGTCTTGGGGCCCCCTGTAGGCATAGTCCACCCCCCCAGTCTTTGAGGCCCCCTGTAGGCATAGTTCCCCCCCAGTCATTAGAGCCCCCTGTGGGCATAGTTCCCCCCCCAGTATTAGGGCCCCCTGTGAGCATAGTTCCCCCCCCGTATTAGGGCAACCTGTAGGCATAGTTTCCCCCCCCCCCAGTATTAGGCCCCCTTGTAGGCATAGTTTCCCCCCCTCCCCAGTATTAGGGCCCCCTGTAGGCATAGTTTCCCCCCCCCCAGTATTAGGGCCCCCTGTAGGCATAGTTTCCCCCCCCCCGTATGAGGGCCCCCTGTAGGCAGAATAGTCCTCCCTGTAGACAAATAGTTTCCCCCCTCCAGTATTAGGGCCCCCTGTAAGCATAGTCTCCCCCCACCCCAGTATTAGGGCCACCTGTAGGCATAGTTTTCCCCCCCCACCCAAGTATTAAGGCCCCCTGTAGGCATAGTTTCCCCCGCTCCCAGTATTAGGTGCCCCCTGTAGGCATAGTCCCCACCCCCCAGTATTAGGGCCCCCTGTATGCATAGTTCCCCCCCAAGTATTAGGGCCCCCTGTATGTATAGTTCCCCCCAGTATTAGGGCCCCTGTAGGCATAGTTTCCCCACCCCCCAGTATTAGGGCCCCCTGTAGGCATAGTTTCTCCACCCCAGTATTAGGGCCCCCTGTAGGTATAGTCCCCCCCCCAAGGGCCCCTGTAGCTACTTACCTACCTGGCCGCGCTCCCCCGTCGTCTCCGTCCGCTCCCGGCCCGAAGCCTTCTGCTTTAGAACAGGAAGCTTGGCAGGCGGCGCGATGACGTCACTTCCGTCACGCCGCCTGCAGAGCGATGTACGGCAGGGGCAGGGAGCACACAGCTCTCCCTGCCCTGCTGTTCATCTTAATTGTATGCGCATCACACGGATGTGCATACAATTAAGATCGCCTCTGTGAAGCAAGGGGTCGGTGCCCGCCGGCGGCGGCAGGCCCCCCTGGCTTCACAGACCGGCCGGCCCCGGTAGAGCAGTACCAGTTGTTCTGCCCTATGGGAGACCCTGGGCCGGGCCCCTCAGCTCCCCACCCGCTGCAGTGAACTGTTAAGTTCACTGCCGGCGGGCCCAAGAGTGGCATTACCGGGGGAGCAGTGAGTCCCTAGATGTTACTGCATTGTAATCACTTAAATGTCTGCAGAGCCTGTGTACACTGATATCTACCACTATATGGTCACTGTATGGAGGTAATATACAGTCTGCAGAGCCTGTGTACACTGGTGTCTACCAGTATATGGTCACTGTATTATGGAAATATTGGTTCAAGTCCAATGGTTTAGGTGCAGGCACAGTTTGGCGGCATCTCCAAGCTCTCCTGGATGCTGAATAGGCTATCAAACGTCCAGGAAAGCTGGGTGACGGCAAACCTTTCAATTAGCTTTATTCTAGAGCTGTTACAAGGTTGTAGTGGGCGTGGCTGTTGTAAAGGGGTGTGGCATGACATGAAAAGGGCATGGTAATGCAATTGGTTAATGGGGGCGTATTCGGGTTTAGTGCCTAGTGCCCTGGTCGGGACCATCATAGTCCCGAACATAGTTGTGGAGAACACAGGCAGCTTTGATGACTCCATCCACCGTGTGCTCATCCAACCTAATTGCAGTGGTGAAGACCCTCCACTTGCTAGCCATGATCCCGAAAGTACACTCCACCAAGCGACGTGCCCGGCTCAGCCTCATGCTGAAAAAGCTTTTCTGAGCATCCAGTGCTCTTCGTGGGTAGGGCCACAGCAGGTTGCACACCAATGGAAAAGCTTCATCACCTACCCGGACAAAAGGGACGGGAAGTGTGGTACCTGGAAGAGGTTTTGGTGGGGGTAGAGACAGTTGGTCTTGCAGCAGCTGCCTCCCAAACTCCGAGTTCAGCAGCGCCCAGGAGTCCCCAGTACCTCCATAGGCGCCGATTATGATAGCAGCAAATTTATAGCGTGCATCAGCCACCGCAACACCACCGAAAAACACTTTTTATAATTGTAGTACATGGATCCTCATCGCGGTGGCTACTGCACACGTATATGCTTACCGTCGACGGCGCCTATGCAGTTGGGGGAATTTGGCCACAGATTGAAAGCCTGCTGCTAACTGCAACCAAATCTCCTGGGTCGGGCTTAGCATCGTGGTGGGTTGCAAGTGCTGCCAGATCAAGTGGCATGTGCACCTCACAATTCCGGAGATGGTTGATTTACCAACCCGGAATTGGAGGTGCAGGTATACCAATCCCCAGTTGCCAGAAATCTGTAAAAGGAAAAAAAGAAATGGTGTCTAGTTAACAATATTAAAACAATTTGTATGTTTTTTGGGGCAAGAAGCAGTTCAAATGGATTCCAGCCCAAAAAAACGTACAGGAAAGTGTGTGTAAAGCAATAGATGGTATGGTTTTTTGGGCGAGAAGCAGTTCAAACTGATTCCAGCCCAAAAAAACGTACAGCAAACTTGTGTGTAAAGCAACAGATTGTATTGCGTTTTGAGCGAGAAGCGGTTCAAACTGATTCCAGCCCAAGTTCCCATGACATGGCTTTTCACATTACAAAGAGAGATAAGTTACCCTCCTCTCCTGACACCCAAGTTCATTGGAACAAAGCTTTAAAAAAAAAAAAAAAAAGACCAACTCCCTGTCAGTCAAAAAGATGGTGCGCTTTTCTTGCCTTTCTTGCTCCATGACAGTAGATCAGTAGGCAGTAGTAATCCAATCAATCAGTAGACCAATAAACCAATAGTAGATCAGTAAACCAATCGGTAGACAGAAGAAATCCAAGTATGATTGTAATCCAAGGAAAACAAAAAAGAGTGAAATCTTGCTCTTTTATATCATACATGGGTACAGATTATTGAATTATCCAATCATTATCTTATTTTTATTTGGGGGGGGAATCTAGGTTGTAATAGGCTGACTTGAAAAAAATTAATATCTTCAAAGAAAAATATGAGTGCTGATAGGTCACTTTGAAAAATAATAGGGTGTTTATTGGCTGCCTAGCATTAAATATGCTTCGAAAATACGCGTGCAATACGTGGAATTTTGAGGCGTATTTCCCAGCGCAGCTCCAGACGTACACCTGCCGTATTTTCTGGCCGTAATACGGCCGTAAATACGCCCAGAGATAAGCTACGTGAACATGGCCTAATGCTTAAAGACATGGATTAGACCCAGAAAGCAGCTAGTCTCTCGACTTGAATAGTTTCTATCACATACGCGCTTCATTTTAAGGTGGACTGCCAAGAGGAAAAAAAATGTGCTCTCCTGCACAAAATAAAACACTGACAGTTATTCACATGATCAGATGGGCGGGGTTTGAAGAAAACTGACTCTTTGAATGACTTTTCTGGCTGAAAACTGGAGATTTGAGCACTAAATATTCAAAAACTACAGCATCTTACAGAATAAGGGACACAGCACTGGAAACAGCAGGTCTGACACTAGCTTGTGCTGTCCTCAGCAAGGAGGTCATAGTCTATGTGACAGATTCTCTTTAAATTTCATGTTCAGTAAAATTCTACCTAGCTTGTGAAGAAAGCAAGCTGGAGAATCTAGGTCCAACTCTTGTATGATAGCCATGGATGCCAGCAGGAGAGGTTTGGGAGCCCATATATAGTTCTAGATCATTCACAATTCTTGATGATGAACTTGGTGACCAGCATCATCCAATGTGAGAAAGTTGGCAGCAATGTTGAAAGTTCTGAAGGAGTCGATTATTTGCATGTATGTGGCCTATCTGAACAAAGAGAACTCATGTGGCCTATCTTTACTCATCGTCTTAGCAGGATGCAACATTATAGTGGTTGGGCCCATTTAACTTCTAGTATGCCTGAGGTGAGGACTGGGGCGTCGCCAGGCAGATTCATTCGGGGCACGAGTCCCGAATAAATCTGCCTGTGCCCCGAATGTCTGCGGCTCCAGGCTGGTCTGGAGCGTCACTTGGTGCGGGTGTTGCCCGCCGACCTCTCTGACTGCATGGCCGTTTCACAGCGGCCGCGCAGTCAGAGTCGGGGAGGAGGCAGGACGGATCTTTCCTGTCCTGTCTTCTCCCCTGTATGTACAGCGCTTGGTAAGCACTGTACATACACCTCAGCGTTGCAGTGGGCGTGACGACGCTATCCGCTTTCAGTATCTCCCTTCCCCGCCCCCCCTGCGACGCGTGTGGAATTCACTCTAAGCCGGCAGGACCTGGACGCGCGGACCGTGCCTCATTAGGTAAGAAGTTTTTTTTATTTTGTTTTTATTAGGTAAGGGGGAATATCACTGGCTACAGGGGGTACAGGGGGGGGCATATCACTGGCTACAGGGGGGGGGCATATCACTGACTACAGGGGGGGGGCATATCACTAGCTACAGGGGGGGGGCATATCACTGGCTACAAGGGGGGGGGGGCATATCACTTACTACGAGGGCATATTATGTGACTACGGGGGCATATTACCGGCTAAGGGGGGCATATTACCTGCTAAGGGGCATATTACTGGCTAAGGGGGGCAGTAACCTGGCTACAGGGGGCTAATAACATGACTACAAGGAGCATAATACTGACTACCGTGGGCAGTAACCTGGCTACAGGGGGCATATTACTGCCTAAAGGAGGCAGTAACCTAGCTAGAGGGGCTAATAACCTGGCTAGAGGGGGCAACTACTTGGCTAAAGGGGACTACAGCCTGGCTATAAGGAGCAAATATTTAGCTAAATGGGGGTAATTATTACCATTTGGGGCACTATAGGGAGTTTGTATAGAGATAGGAAATTGTAGAGAAATGCTGATAAAATGAGGAGTCTAAGATGTTTGTTTGTTTTGTACATTTTTCAGTGAAGAGTTCTGGATGGTCGAAGTCATCATGACGTCTTGGCCGGATGGAGAAGAAGAGAAAGAGAACAACTCTTCAGAGACGTCTCCTGTAAGTCACTAAATGTAACTGCAGTTTAATCACTTATATTTCTGCTGAGCCTACATACAAAGGTTTTTCTCTGTAAAAATACATCCGCAGTTCACGAGACACAAAAAATTCCGTATGAACCCAGCCCTACTCAGAAAAACTTAAGGGCCCAAGCCCCGGAGGTTTTGGGACTCTAGCAACGCCCCTGGTTGAGGAGATTGAATATTGATGAAACTGGATCTTGCAAGATCAAAAACTTTGTCTTTGGCAATTATCAAAAAAAGAATTACCAGCAACAGTACACCCATAGCTAGCCCAAAAATATCCCTTCAATCCACAAGGCAAAATACTGACATCCAAGAATCAACTAGAGAAGCTGCATCCAAAGGGTAACATTAAAAACTGATCAAGCCATCTGTATTCCTCCAAAAAGGTGTAATGTTTCGACTGCAAACAGTCTTTATCCAGTCTTTTACACGCCAATATCCTACTTGCCCTAGAGGCAGCTGATTGATACTGCATGCTGTTTTGTAGTCTATGATCTACAAGAACGCCCAGATCTTTCTCAACAAGCAATTCTCCAAGTTTTTCTCCCCCTAGGACATATGATGCCTGCAGATTATTTCTACCCAGATGCAGAACCTTACATTTATAAACATTGCCAAGTGGATGCCCAAACACTCCGTGTGTCCAGGTCTGCTTGCAATTTATGAGCATCTACCATCTTCTCAGAGCATCTCCTGCAAGCACCAGGAAGTAGGGGAACCGCCACATCCCGGTGCTTTAACCCTTTGCTTGCGGCGGATCGTCACCCCAGCGCAATCAAAGGGTTTCCCTGCTTTGTCGAGTGATCGGAACACCCGGTCACCCGACAGAGCCCTGGGAACGGCTGCACAGTCAGTCCTGGGGACCTAGAGCAGCCCCAGGGCTGTGTAACAGGCCAGTGACCAGGACAGAATGTGTGCTGTCCTGATCACTGCCTGTGTCAGACTGACACAGATTATAATGTATTAGAATATATGAATATGCTAATACATTACTAACTGTAAAAAAAACAAGTGTTCTCCCTTCATGGAAATAAAAAAAAAAAAAGGAAAAACATAAAAAGTGTAAAAAAATATAAAATAAAAATATGTAATAAAAAAAAATTGTGCATGTATTGCACACACAAAAAAAAAACCTACACATATTAGGTATCCACATGACCGTAATAACCTGTGGAATTAATCTAACAAGTGTGAAATGTTAATTGTGTAAAAAACTGTAAAAAAACAAAAAATGAAAAAAATGCTACTATTTATAAGTGAAATTAAACTATTCCCCAATAAAGTACAACTTATCTCGAAAAAAACGAGGCCTCATCCAACTGCGTCATTGAAAAAAAGTTACAACTATTGAAACGTAAGGAGGCAAAAACTAAAAAATGTTCTGGTCATTAACTGCTTTTCAGGCCTGGGGCTTAAAGGGTTAAATAAAAGAGGACCCAATACTGAGCCCTGGGGCCTACACTCATAACTGGGGACCACTCAGAATAGGAGTCATTTACCACCACTCTCTGTGTAATTGGATTAAAAACTGGCCATCGGATCGTACTCACTTATTTCTAACCCAATGGATTCTAATATACCCAACAAACACTTATGAGGGACAGTGTCAAATGCCTTTGCAAAGTCTAAAAACACAATATCCACAGCTGCCCCGCTGTCCAGACTTCTACTCACCTCTTCATAAAAACAGATCAGATTGGTCTGGCAACTTCTGTCCTTAGTAAAACCATGCTGGCAATCACATAGTATTGTATTCATCCACACATTCCTGTGTATAGTCCCTTATGAGCCCCTCAAACATGTTTCCCCACAACAGATGTTCAAATTTACTGGTCTATAATTACCTGGGCAAAACTTGGAGCCTTTTTTGAAGATGGGAACTACATTTGCCTTGCGGCAGTCTCCTGGTACTATACCAGTCACCAGGGAATCTCTAAATATCATGTACAGAAGCACACAAACAACCAAGCTGAACTCTTTAAGAACTCTTGGGTGTATGCCGTCAGAGCCTGGAGCCTTGTTCACATTCAGTTTATTTAACTTGACTTGGACCTTTTCTACACTGAGCCAATTAATTATAGCAGATGATGTATTAACAGTACTTGCTCCACCTACATCTGCACTCAACCCGTCCCCATCAACTACTTTCTCATTGTTTGTATATACTGAGCTGAATAACCTATTTAGTACCTATGCCTTCTCCTGGTCCCCAGTTACCAGCTTCCCATCACAGGTTTTTAAAGCTTCTACATGCTCCGACTTCAGCCGTTTGACATTTATATGCTTAAATAATGTCTTGGGGTTAGTCTTGCTGTCCTTTGCCACCTGCTTTTCATTTTGAATTTTAGCTGCTTTTATCACTTTTTTTTTAAAGATTTTATTAAGCTCTTTGTAATTTACAAAGGCTAATGCTGACCCCTCTGACATTTTTTAAATGCCCTTTTTTTATTATTGCCCTCTTAACAGAAAGTAGAAGCCAAGTTGGATTTAGTTTTAATCGCCTATACTTGTTACCCATAGGAATATATTTTGCTATAAATTTCCACAAAGTATATTTAAAGCTCCCCCATTTGGCTTCTTCATCACTATTTGCTAATAGCTGCTCCCAGTCTATGTCCTGTATTGCATCCCTCAATAAGGCGAAATTTTAAAATTAAAATGTTTTTGCCTTCCCGCTCTGTGTTTCTTTTTTCCAGTTTACACTTAAATGAATTATATTGTGGTCACTGTTACCAAGATATTCAGAAACCGTGACGGCTCCAACAAGTTCTGCTTTGTTAGAAAGTCCCAGCCCCAAAAGAGCATCCTTCTAGGGGGTTCCCCTCCACAAATCCCCCATAAAATACCCTCTAACAATTGGGAACTTCCTTCCCCTTTTTGCAGTTGTTTGCAAACTGGACCAGATTTTAATGCCGGGGTCATTAAAGTCCCTTTATTAACGTACCTGCCGCCCCATAAGATTAGCCCTGTTCTATCTCCTCAGTGATGTTCGGGGGTCTATGATACACCAAAAAAAATAATATTTTCTGGCTTTAACCCCCCCCCCCCCCCCCTTGTATTTCCCACCCACAATGTTTCCCACTTTACACTTCACCTCTATTTTCCTCTTTTACATTTGCCCTTATTCATCCTTTTATACAAAACACTCCCCCTCCCTCCTTTCGTCTTCTTTTTAATAGATTAAAACCCCTTGAAGGTGACCCCCCTTTTTTGAGGAGTCCCCCATTTTCAGCAATACCTACCAATCAATCAGCTTTCTAAACTCGCCTCGTTTTCCCCCCTTTTGGGGTTTCTGCTTTGGGATTTTTTGAAAAAGACATTTTAAATTCCCTTTCCCGTTTTACACTCTCCGTCACGGTTTTGGGGTTATATGAACATGTTATTAACGGCTGGGTCAACATTACCCCATCAGTAACAGCAGGGATTAAACGTTACCTTTAATGACGGGTGGAATTAATCTCTAATTGGTAGATGATTGTTCTGTTTTGCAAGTCTTTGAAATATTATATACAAATTTTTAAAAGTGGTTTTTGAAATCAACTTAGTCTTTCTTACCTGGGGGCTGAAACCCCTACACTTTGTTTGATCATCTCCCCTCTTTCCTGCGCTGGTCTCCGTACAATCAAACCTTTGTTAAGCTGGGTTTGCTTCGCTTTTCTTTTTTGGCTTTTGGGGAATTTAAGGTTTATTTGACCCGAATCAGCAAAAAAAACCCCCAATAAAACCATCCCAAAATTTTGGGGCGAAAGCCTTTGTAAGCGCCAAAGACACTTTTTGGGGCTTCTGGGTGGGAGGGAGAGTCACACCCATTTAAGAATTTAAAACCCTTTATATTCTTTAAATCCAAAACCAAGCACAAACGTTAAACAGCCAACAAGGTTTAAGGTTGCCTGAGCCGATTGTTTGATTTGGGATAAAACGCCTGTATGTATAACCGCAAAGAACAGGTTCCCACTTCTGGCGTTTTCTACACTGCCCTTTAAAACATTTTGAACTAGCCCTTTAGTGCCAGGATCCATACATGTCTATTTGGGGCTTAAGGTAGAAGGAAACATGATCTGTGTGCTATTTGCCATTATACACAGATTTAGAACATACAGAAAACACAGATAAGGTCTCATTTGTCCTGTAGCCACAAGTAGTTCCTGAATGGAGAAGCGGCAGCTTCTGAAGCCTGAAAAGCTGCTCTTAAAAGCAACATATACACAGAATATTGTTTCACGTACTACAGTTCCCATCACAATGCAGAACTGAATCCATCATCTCTAATGCAGGCCTATATTTAGGAGATGTAGTGCAAAATAGAAGTAAAATAACACTAATTTAAAACTTTGTTTCTAAGTAAAGCCATTTATTCACACTAGTAATGGAAATTTCAAGATTAAAAAGCAGCAAAAAACAAGACCAAATTGATCCTTCACTTTATTTTATTATCCTAAAACATTAACATTCATGGTATTGTTCACCGATTCATTACAACTGTTCTTTAGCAAGTTCCTGTCTGGACACATTTTTAATTTACTGGATGAACAAGATTTAAATAAAACAGAATACATCAACAGGTAGCTGAAGGTTTTTTTTTTACAGATTAATAGTTTTCATACAGATTACCCATATGCAATTGTCACACTGATCCAAGTGACAAACACCACCACCTTTACTGGCAGATCACGGACATGGTACGACTACAAATCGGTGTTGGTGGAAAACAGACATAACTACAGTAACCAATGACCGCTAAGCATCTACAAGGGAGCACCGTGGGTATAAGCTATGAAATCCATCCATCGTGCTCAGAAGATAAATTACACATGATTACAAACGAAGAATTGTAAACAGGGGATCTCTGTCCAGTCTCTTACACATATAGAAGATGGCAGCTTCATTCACACTATAGATCATAGCAGATATCCCCATTTATTTGCCTGGTGACTTACAACTACATTCTTTTGCAGAAGAGTTGCTTTACACTGTAGTCAACAGATCCTATAATAAATACAGCAAATAAATATGTTTTTTTTTACTTTAGGCATTAAATAAACTACAAAGAAAAATGCATATTAAAAAGTCATACACACATTATAATATTAGGCCCTACTTAGTGCCCCGGCCAGCAGAGCAAAAGAAGGAAAATATTCATAATTTACAAGTAAATTATGTTGGATGAAACATTTTCTCACCAACAGGATCATTCAACGACTATTCCATGGTTGTTCCAGCACATAAGGTTTGTGTTTTTATACTAGAAGTTGCAATTTTGGATCCAGGCAGTACACGGTTAAAGAGGCGCTTTCAGCACTCTGGATTGGTTTAAGAAATGCTAATTAAACCCACAAAATAAAAGTTTTCTTAGAGTCCTCGATGGTGCTGTTCTTCTGGACCTATATAGACTACGAAGCGCTACTATTCCGCTTGGTATGTGTTCTTCTGCAGTTTCACACTGGACAAAGTCAGTGTGTAGGAACACAAACTATTGACAAGGGGAATGATAACACATCGATGTTAACAGATCTAGACATTTTAATGGAAAATATAAATGTTTTTAAATAAATGTCAGAAATGATTGTAGGTCCTTTCACAATTTGTCACATTCAGAAATTGCTTCAAGTGTCTTTAGATTTTCTTCTTCACAGTAAAATTGACCTGTCAGCAATGGCACGATGTCTTATTCAGGGCCAGCATGTTAAGAGTCAAATGATGTTTAATACACACCAAAAAAAAAAAAAAAAAAATGTATTATGAAAATATTAAGCTTAATGTATTGCCAAATCTATTACCTCCATCAGATTTCCGTTTATCCATAATATTACCGAGAAGCTGAAAAAAATGGTGGGCATGCAGTTTCCAACTCAACAGCTGTCAGGACTCCCAGTCCTTCAACCAGACTCCACACAAGTGCTGGTCTTCTCTCCTGCTTGCAATACTGCAGATAGGTCACCTAATATACCCTTTTCTGAATTCAGTGTAAGTTGTTTTTTTTCTTTAATTAAAAAGGGAAGAAGGGGGCAGGCTGTAATTATCCAGGGTGACAATTGAAGAATGTCATCTAAATTCCGCATTAAGAGCACAGAAAACAAAATCATTACACCTGCATTGAAACTTGCAATTAAAGTTCATCTTTCGACATTTGTGTGTCTTATAAAAAGCAGCACTCCTATTGCACCAACACACTGTAGCCGACGCCAGTAGTCACAATCAGGAAACAATACACTCTTGCCTTTTCTAATGCTTGAATCCTGAAGTTGTAGAACACACCCAGAGATGCAGGCTGGCAGATTTGAAGGCATGCATTAACAGGACAGAGGTAGACAAATGGTCTCCTGAAAAGCAACCTCTTCTAATCGATCATTTATCTCCAGCCTGGGCACTCCCATTAACACTAGGCTTTGATTTGGTCTTAAGAGAAAAAACGTTTAAACAGGCGCCGTGGAAAGCTGCCACCCTTCTTACGAGAAGAGGCAGCAGAATTTGTCAAGTCATCATGAGATTGGCTTAGACCTGCATCCCGGTGGTGTCGGCGGAAGAAGAGTTTAGTGCCACTCCGAAGAAATCCAACTGCACTAAAGAGCAAATCAAAGTTATACCATGTAGATATTACGCTAAATAAAGTGCATTAGTCTCATAGCTTACAAAAGGTACCGATAGGCAAATACCCTTAGTCCAAAGTAAAAGGGTTAAACGATTTGACTAGTTTTCTAGTCTTGAAAGAAAGTGTTTGTAATTCTCAACCAGACGTCAGAGAAATTCATTATTCAGCTGAAATGACCTATTCTGCTACTGGACACGGATTACAACCTTGTACACATTATTACTGTGGCAAATTGAAGACCAGCTATTTCTGGTGTTCCTAAGACTATAAAATTCTTCCAGTTTGATAAGACGGCACTCTTACTAGTCGATAACCAAAACAAATGTAAAATGACCTACTGCCTGCTTTTCCTAGCATTCAAGAGAACAAGTAGACAGCTATATTAGATGAGTATTCCTATACCTCGGCAAATGTCTAGAAATGACTGAATTTGAATATCCCGTGATGTGTAGCAAAACAATTAAAAAGGTCACCAGCTACCAATCGGAAGTTTTGATTATTAAAGAAGTTTGATTTCTAAAGGGTAACCAATAGTACTGTGTTATGATTAAAGGAAGCCAATGATTTTGCTAGTTGTAATAATGATTGTTACTTTTATCAGGTCTCTAAGCACCTGCATAAAAATCTGTTTGTGAACTAAAATAAAGAGAGAAGGAATCTGAATAGTGTCAGATGTCAAATATGAATCTGGAAACCGGTACAATGAGAATTAAGGTGAATTTTCTGCCTTATCAGTACATTCACACGTTGCAGTCAAAACATTCTCTTTTTGCAGCAATTACCTAAACATAGCATGATGGTGCCATGTATTGCAAGAATTTGGCCAACAACCTCCTTCACTTATTAAGAACATTGAAGATGTATCGTGGATAGGTCTTCCAGCAGGACAATGACCCGAAACACACAACCAGGGAAACTAAGTGACTCTGTAAGAAGCATTTCAAAGTCCTGAGAGTTGCCTGGCCAATCTCCAGACATGAACTAAATCGAAAATCTTTAGAGAGCTAAAACTCATTGTAGACCAGTGACAACCCCGAACCTGAAAGATCTGGAGAAGATCTGTATGAAGGAGTGGGCCAAAATCCCTGCTGCAGTGTGTGCAAACTTGTTCAAGAACTACAGCAAACGTCTGACCTCTATAATTAAAAACAAAGGTTTCTTTGTCAAAATAATTTTTATTTTTAGAGCAGATTTGAAATACAACGAATTTGTCTTCGTACAAATGTCCTTAAATTTCAAAGGTTTTGAATATGCGAGTTGAGTGCAAAATGGTACATTCAAAAGAAGACATTTTGCATATATAATGAGTTTGTGGTGATCTTCATACATAGAAAAAGTAACAACTTATAAAATATCTGGAAGTATGAATACACTTAAATGAATCAGATTGTTATTGATAACATAAGAGCAAAATAGAAGTCATTAAAATAACATAAAACCTCCTGGACGCAACAGCTGAGTAGGCATATTGTCTGCTCACGTAGTTGTGAATTCATATTTATAGAAAACTGCCTGTAATAATTTTTTAAATACACCAAGATGGAGCACGAAGCAGACGAAGTCATCGTTTTGTATTCCGGAGATCTTGCAAAGGCCACCCAATCCCGCCAAACCCTGTTAAATTTATCGAGTGGTAGAGTAGTATCTGCCCTAATTTCCTCCATGCACTGAAAATTAAATATAGTGGGGATTTGTGTAGATCTCCCATTTTCTAGGGATCAATATTTTGGTGGCCACTAGGAGGAAGATTACCAAACTGCTCTTTAAGGCATAAGTATTCATGGGTAGCAAAGAGAAGACGGACTGATGGATTGTTTTGTAAAGCTATATCAGTAATCAACTTCATTATCTCAACAACCTTTTCTCAAAAAGGGTGAATTGCTGGAACACTAGTGTAGAGCAAGTGTAGCAATTTCAGTACTTTGTACCATTGAGAGTACATTGTAATTGAGTTCCTGTATTTAACAGAAAATTAAGGCTTCACTAGTTAAGATACATGCTTTTGACCATTCACCCGTAGAGGGACCATTCAATTCTTGTTCCCAGATACTTTGAAAATTGGGCTGTCTAGTGGACTGAACATCTACTAGCATGTTATACAACATAGATAGGAGATGTTTCGGGGGGTTGGCGCTGAATACACAGATTCAAAACTAGTAGTATCTCTGGTAAGATCAAGTTTATTCTCATTCGTGGCAAAATAATGTTTGCATTGCATGTACTGCAGCCATATATTTGGAGATCGATGTTGAAAGGGAACGCTATCCTTATATATATTGAAGGCTAATTGTTTAACAAAATCCCTTAAGTGAGACAATCCTAGCTGCGATTGCAACTGTGTAATAGGATTTTATATCCGGCCACTCCAATCCGTCCTTTATGTTTTTCTCCCCCCCAAGAAGAATGTTTCTGGAGATTCTTGGCTACCTGTTGGCAAAAACAAATCCTCAGAAACATCTATTTATATCTTGAAAGAAGTAGTTGGGTAGCTTAATTGGAATAGTTTTAAATAAATATAAAAGCCTGGGTAATAAATTCATTTTAAGAATGTTGATTCACCTTATCCAAGAAAAGTCCCTCTTATCCCATTTGGTTAAGTCTGATTTGATAGTATTTAGGAGGGCAGAAAAGTTTAAAGGGGTTGTGCCACGATGTAATGTTGACGTGGGATCCTGCAAAATGGGTATTTAATCACTTTTCTAAATATATGTGATTACAAAATATTGCAGCCTGAGAGAGCTACAGGCTGCCTTACCTGCCCTTAGTTACTTAAAAGCTCCTATTAGATACGACCTGACAAGAGCTGCTGGCTGGGCTTGCGCAGAGAACACTTCTTATCTGATAAAAAAGGGAGCTGAAGAAGCTTTCAAGGCACCGGGTAGAAATATGTTGTGTTTTGTATACAGAATCCACTAGTTGTAGTGTGATTATCTGAGTAGATCCCTGCTTTATCTGATGACAGGGAACATGAAGAAGCTTTCAAGCTGCTGTGGATA
The DNA here is from genome assembly GCA_025379985.1 of Phyllomedusa bahiana. Lineage (NCBI taxonomy): Eukaryota > Metazoa > Chordata > Amphibia > Anura > Hylidae > Phyllomedusa > Phyllomedusa bahiana. The sequence goes on from JAODAL010002336.1 coordinate 186,675, forward strand.
AAAAAAGATGTTGTCTTTTGTATACAGAATCCACTAGTTGTAGTTTGATTATTTGAGTGAACATTTCACACGATCCCTTATGCACGGCTCTGTGCTCTGGCTGTGTCTCTTAGCTCTCTTAGCTCAGCCTGGCTTGTTTACAATTGCTTCTTCGCAGATAAGGCACGTCCTGGCAAAACCCCTTTAAGTCAAACACTAGTTGATTATTCATAGGTATCTGAACTTCAAAAATATGAAAAGGAGTCTTTCGCCCATTTTAAAGGGAACCTGTCCTTCAAAGTTTTAACTAGTTGAGGATCTAGAGCAGGCATCCTCAAACTGCAGCCCTCCAGCTGTTGGTAATCTACAACTCCCATCATGCTTTTCTATAATCTATAACAGTGGGAATGATTGGAGTTTTAGTTTCCCAACAGCTGGAGGGCCGCAGTTTGAGGATGCCTGATCTAGGGTAATATTCAGAGACACACTTGTGTAATAATTTATCTTAAAGTTACTTAAAGGGGTTGTCTCGCTACAAAGATTAGCTTTTAACATGTTGGGAACACTAAATAAAGATGTCTTCCAAATATATTGCGTTTTTTGTTTTTTGTTAAGGAGCTACAAGTGATTTTATCACCTTCTGTGCCCTCTCTGGTTCCCCAAGTGACCGACCTGTGTACTTCTCCCCCCCCCCCCCCCCCTGCTGTTCTGACAGCAGGGGGTGACATCATCACACAGGTCATGCAGCACAGAATTCCAGACAGTGAGAGCTTGTTTGTTAGCTGATCTTTCAGATAATAGACAGTAATTACTGCTGTTTACTTACTCTCAGAAGCTTCCCTGGTCATGAGATTTATCTACTTAGCAGAGGTGTGAATACACAGAGCTCATCTGCTAATTACAGGCAGCTTGGCCAGGAAGTGACAGAGCAAAGCAGCATTATTTCATTCATGCATCCTATGAAACTTTGAGATGAGACAACCTCTTTAAAGTAAAATTTTCCCAGTACATTCATCAGAGGGGGCAGGAAAGTCTCAGGTTGTGTAATATATAAAAAGATAGTCAGCAAAAGCTGCACACTTATATTGTTGTTTTCCAACCAGTAAAGCTTTGACCTCCCGATCCTCCCTAATGGACTGCGTAAGATACTCCACTGCAATCACATAGAGGATAGGAGATGGTGGGCAACCCAGATGTGTCCAATTATAGATATTGAAAGGTTTGGATAAATCACCATTAATTATGATTTGGGTATGTATCAAAATTGGCCCAATTCCAGCATTTCAAATGCTTTCTCCGCATAATGAGAAAGTAGCATAGAAGGGGTTTGAAATTTTTGGGTTTGATGAACAAGAGAAAATGTTTTCAGGATGTTATCTTGAGCTTCTCTCCTAGGAACAAAGCCAACATGGGTCTATGTGTTTCAAATCTTCAAGTACTGAATTAAGTCTGGTGGCAATGAGCCTTGCATATATCTTAGTGTCTGTATTCAGTAATGAAATGGGCCTATAGCTGGGCCATATAAATGGATCCTTCTATGGCTTATGGATCACTGTAATAAGGAAGGGGGGGGAATGGTTGATTATCAGAGATCGAGTTGAAGGTATTAAAGAGTCAGAGAGTTCCTGTAAGTACTGTATAAAACGTGGCTGTAAAGTCATCAAGACCTGGACTTTTCCCTGCCGGCAGAGAAAAGATGGCTTGGCGTTATTCAGCAGGAGTAAAGGGATCTTCTAGAGCAAAAAGTCTATCTGAGGTAAGCTTGGGGATAGGGGAAGAATCTGTAAAAGCTTTCAAGGTTTCTGTAGTGGGAGTATTAACAAGCATAGTTAGATGGGAGATTATATAGTTCTTGATAGTAGAAATGAAAACTATCAAGGATCTGTGAAGCGAGAAATGTTGTTTTACCCTGTTTATTTTTAACAGATGGAATACATAAAGAGGCTCTTTTATCCCTAAGGGCCCGTGCCAACATTCTGCTCGATTTGTTGCTCCATGAATAAGGGTATGTTCACACGGCCTAATTGCAGCACGCATTTCACAGAGTATTTGCCCGATATAAAGAGCAAATACACGACAAAATGCACGCCGCATTTACGGTAATTCATAGTGATCTATGAATTATGCTTAAATGCCGCTGATAATGAAAGTAATTATCTCCCTGTCCTTGGAAGTACGCGCTGATCAGCGCATGCTTCGAAAACACACGGTGTACTGCGGCGCATACAGAACGCGTCCCAGTACGCCATGTGAATATACCCTTATAGGACGATCTGCCTTTTTATCCATTAGTTGAAGAATATTATGCTTAGTATGTAGGAGTTCACAGAGATCAGCTTCAGACCGTGTCGATTAGAGGATTCTAACAATCTCACATTGAAGCGGGGCGTGATCAGATAGCAATATGTTGCCTATGGATAATTTTTTAGTATTAGGCAGTAGGACATACCGAAGAAATATATAATCTATTCTGCTGTATCCTCTAGGTGGATGCGACTAAAGTATAATCCTGTGTATTTGAATGATTGAGACACCAGGCATCACCAAACTGCATGTTATTATTATTTTATTTACTTAATTTAAAGGGAACCTGTTACATAGATTATGCCCTCCTGCTGAGGACAGCACAAGCTAGTGACAAGCTGTTTCCAGCGCTGTGTCCCTTATTCTGTAAGGTACTGTCGTTTTAGAACATTTAATGCTCAAATCATTTTCATGAGCTGGTGTTAGCCCCGCCCACCAAATGCTAGCCCCGCCCACCGACAGTTATTCCCATGGATCAGTTGAGGTGGGCTAGCCTCAGATGGGCAGGGTTTGAAAAAAACTGAATCTTTTCTGGCTGAAAACTGCAGATTTGAGCATTAAATACGCTAAAACTGCTGCATCTTACAGAATAAGGGACACAGCGCTGGAAACAGCAGGTCTGATACTAGCGCGTGCTGTCCTCAGCAAGGGTGGCATAATCTATGTCACAGGTTCTCTTTAAAGGAATAGAGGAATGTCCTGAGGATGTATATATGCTTTGCTGTAGCGCAAGATTAAAGTCTTGTAGGGTATTTTTTCCCTGGGCTATACTTTATGTGTCAAAAACCGTGGAGGGGAAGAAGGGGCCGTGAGGCGCTATTTTATTATTTTTTTTTATATTTATTTTTTTTTATATATTAATTTCTTAAAATTAATATATATATATATATATATATTATTTATAACATATATATTTATATTTTATATATAAATTATATTTTTATTAACTTATTTATAATTAATATTATACACAACAACACACACCACCCCACACTCAGGGGCCATTTATTGGTACAACGCCCAACTGCTCGTTAACATTAATTTCTAATCAGCAAATCAATGGCGGCAACTCAGTGCATTTAGCATTTTTCATGGTCAAGCAATCCCCCTGCAGTTAAACCGAGCTCGTAGGGGGGAAGAAGGTGTTTTGGGATGCCTTTGAACATGGATGGTTTTGGGGCCAGGAAGGGTGGTCTGAGTATTTAGAAATGTGATTCCCGGGATTTTCACGCACAACCATCTTAGGGTTTCAGAGAATGGTCCCAAAAAGAAAAAACATCCGTAGCGGCAGTCCTGTGGGCGAAATGCCTTGTTTTGCCCGAGGTCAAAAGGGGAATGGGCAACTGGTTCGAGCGAAGAAAGGCAAAAGTGACTCAAAAAAGCCCCCCGTTACAACCCGGTAGGAGAAGAGATTCCCGAAGACAGAGGGAAAATTTGAGGCAGATGGGCACAGCAGCAGAAGACCACACCGGGTGCCACCCCTTTTGCTAGAACAGGAAAAAAGAGGCTCCAATTTGCCAAGCTCACGAAATTGGACAGTAGAAATTGGGAAAAAAAATTGCCCGGGTTTAGGGTCTCGATTTCTGCTGCGAAATTTGGATGGTAGGGTCAGAATTTGGCGTCAACAACATGAAAAGCATGGATCCATCCTGCCTTGTATCAACGGTTCAGGCTGGTGGTGGTGGTGTTCATGGTGGTGGGGAATATTTTCTTGGCACTCTTTGGGGCCCCTTGGTACCAATTGAGCATCGTTGCAACACCTTGTGGCAGAATTGAGGCAGTTCTGAAGGCAAAAGGGGGTCCAACCCGTTACTAGCATGGTGTACCTAATAAAGTGGCCGGTGAGTGTGTGTGTGTGTATATGTGTGTGTATATATATATATATTCGCTATTGTGAAGGGGGCTCCTCCTATGTCACATTTGGCAAAGACATACCTAGCACTGATATCTTGTTTGACATCTAGCAACTGAATGTGGAGATTCTTGTGGAAGATGATGATAATCCCTTTAGTTTTGCTCTGGGTGCTACTTTGGCACCAAAAGAGATATTTGTTCCGATAGGCCTCTAAATGTCCTGACATAATATGCGTTTCCTACAAACAAAGGATTTGAGTCTTTTGCTTGGGCATACTAAATAGCATTTGGGACCATCTCTCAGGGATATTGAATCCCTTAACATTAAGGGATGAGATCTGAAAAGTTGTAATGATAAAAGATACAAGGTAAACCTTTGAATGAGGACAGTATTACAGCCAATGCTCACGTCACGTCCAAACACATAACTAAAACTAGCAAGCCAGTAGTTATGGATAAAACAATATGAATAAGCCTAATAACAAATAGGCAAAGAAATAACACGAATGTTTGCAGTTTTTACTACTGCTTTATATGAGCACATGGCGCCCGTGCTAGGGCTTATTGGGGGGAAAACTGTCTGTTCTAGGTAAGAAGTAAGAAATCAAGTAAAACTAGTTGGGGTCGACCATAGGGCCTATGAGCAATTATTTTTACTCAGGACTAGACTGGTGTCAAAAAGTTGTATTTTAGATATATCCTAAGAGTTTATTGATGCGCTTCAATTTAACCAGGTGTGTGTGGAGGGAGGGAGAAGCGGGGAGAGAGAGAGAGGGAGAAACAGAGCGAGGAAAGGGGAGGGGGGGGGGGGAGAGGGAGATCTCTCTCTCCCTCTCCATCTATGCAGATCTCTTTCTATCCAACTATATTTCAACATATTGCGGATCTGCAAATGTACAAATGTAATAAACCGAAAGGGCATCAGTACTCTATTTTTATATAGCGCTCTATGTGGGAAACGAGATGTTGTTCCTTTGTAGTACTCGCTATCTCGCTTCTTCTCAGGACATTAGATTGAAGATGTTGGCATTGCAATAGCAGAGTAGGCAGAGTCCCATTCAGGAAGGGTGATAGGAGGCATTTCAGAGTGATTAAAAAGTTCGGAAGGTCTGCAAGTGTTTTGAAGGAACCTGTACCATCTTCATTTCTGACCTGTATGGCGAAGGGATATCCCCAGTGGTACTGGATTTGTTTTGCTTTTAACAAGGATAGTAGCAGCATTATAGTTGACCTAAGACGAAAGATGCGTCTGGATAGGTCCAGTAATAGAGCAAGTTTAGCACCTTCATGGGTAATGGTTTGAGCGAGCCATGCTCACATCTTGGCTCACAGGATGCAGTTTTCTGTGTGCTAAGTCAATTTCAATAGGAGCATTAGCGGCTTTACCCAACGGCATATTAAAAAGCTTGGTTAGCGACTGTCTAAACTCCCGCATCTTAACAGTCTCCGGGAGACCTCTGATATTTCTACGGTTTCGGTTTTTCAAATTGATCCACCAAGTTTTGGAGAAGGATCAATAATTTTTTTAAAAGCAGCTTGAAGTTCAGAAATGGATTGGTGGACCGCAGTTTGGGAAGATTCAATAGTTAGTTTTAACTGTACGTAGGTCTTGTTGCCAGGCACGTTTAAGGTCCTGCACCAAGGCCGACATATCGCTTTTAGTAGGTAAGAGCATTAAGAGTGCTTGTAGCCCGGTATGACCTTGGAGAGCCAATAAAGCTTTAGCGCTTCTAATAACAGGGGTATTACTGTCAAATTCACTGGGACTAGATTGGCGCTATCCTGTAGTGGGACCTGAAGCTTGCAGCATAGTGTGCACCTGTTGGGTAAAAGAGCCATGGCCGCTTGTATTGTTTGACTTATGAGACCCTGTGAAGCTCGCATATTCGACCCTTCATAAAACTCAAGTGGATCAGGAATGGATTCCTGGGAGTTTATCCTTTGGCTGGCTGCCTTGAGATATAGGGAAGTATTGAGACTTCTAGAGTGACAGTGCTGCTGTTTTAGCATTTACACATGCCTCTAATGACTGGGTAGTTGTTTCCTCTGCATTGTGAGATAACACTGTCGCATTTATGTCCCCTCTCATCATCCCGCATTCTTCACTTGCAGTAGGAGAGGTTTAGGGGCCGTTCACACTGCTTATTTCAGGGACGGATTGCAGCCGTATTGCGCGCTGTACTGCGCTGCAATACGGCTGCAATCCGTCCCAGCCATTACGGTAATCCACAGTTCTCATAGAGAACTATGGATTCCGTCTCTCCTCCCCGCTCGGCGAGAAAGTGACATGCACATTATCCTGGCGGAATATGCGCCGTGGATAATGCATGTCTATGGGGCCGGGGAGCTGCGCCTCCGCCCCTTATTCAAGCCGGAATTGCTGTGAGCTTCTTTTCTGCTCCATATCTATCAGAGTTAATGGGAGCTTCTGGGATACAGATGGGACCTTCTGTAATGGCGACAGCTCATCCCTTGTAAAGACTGCTCCCTCCTCACCAACATGCCTCACACGGCTCATAGTCTCACCTCTCATCACAGACAGGGGCAGTTGTAAGCGAGCAGGAGGAAGGAAATCGCCTCTGCCTGGACTTGCTGTAGATCGCTGAGTCTGTCTCGAGAGTACCGCAACCGACATGCTGTTCTAATGACTTTTCTTTAATTTCCAGCCTATTTATAGCTTTTATACATGTTTGGCGCAATCATTATGCACCAAACACACAGGCAGTGCAATGAACTTTAGACACCATTTTTAATCACACAATATCCACTTTCATACATTCAGGTGCATTATACACTGAATATAAGGAATGCAATAATTAACTTTCAAGCGCCTTCCTTCACATGTCTCTCAAGGTTCGGCACATTACACTCTATGCCCATACAAAGTTTGGCCTATTGCATAGAGCTTAATGCGGCAAACTTTGTATGTGCATAGAGTGTAATGAACTTTGAGAGAAGTTTGGCACATTAAAGGGGATGTATCGCTTCCTTAGTTCGGCTGACTCACACTGCTCTCAGCTTGTCAACTCCTCAAATGCAGGGGGCGTTTCTTCCCCTGCCAGCTGTGTGACATCATCCCCCCTTCACTGCTGGCTCCCGAGACTCCACCCCCCCCTCTCTGAGTCCACATGTCACTGTGTCTCTCTCTATCAGTCTTAGCTACATCCACAGGCTGCTTAAATCTGGGACTCAGCAGTGATCTCCTCTCCTCTCACAGCTGGAGATGTGTTACATTTGAATCCAGCTCTAGGAACGGCACAGATCTGCTTCTATGCAGGAGAGTTAGTCAGGCGGGGATCGACACAAATTGTGCTGTTTCCGGATTGTGTAAGCCCTTCAGTGAAATTTCCCTGTTTTTTTCTGGCTGTGTGCCGGTGAAAATTTGCCGGTCCTGAGTGAGAGGACACAGGAATGCTCGCTCTGTGAATTTGGGCCGTGGGCTGTACAAAAATGTAAATGAGCTCTCAGCTAGTGAAATGCAGGAGGAGGGATTCGACAGGGACTGGTTATCAGTGTAAACAAAAAAACAAGATAAGGAAATACTGTGAAAAAAAAGACAGCTCTGCTAATGACATCCAATTGCAAAGTTGCCTTGTTTTCACGGTCCCCTTATTCTGAAGACCATTTAATGAAATGATTTAAAAACCCCCTTTTTAAACTCTAGTAATGCGCCAAAAATCTTTATACTTTCGTATTCTACACTTCTATATCTATTTAGAACTGGGTTTCATTCGAATTCATACATGTCGCCCTTGTTGTGTCTGATTTTGAAGTTCCAAACAACACTCCTTGTGTCAGCATCCCCCCATCGAAAATTGACTTGACAATAAGTTCTGATGCTCTGCTGCTCACAGCTGCTGAGTAATCTATGTGCAGTGGGTTGGACCAGTCACTTATGCAAGTTCAACTCGATGGACTTGGGTAGTGGATCTGGTCCGCTTACACATTTGTGGCATCTATTTGGTCCAGTTAACTAGCACATCTGGGGAGATGGTACAAATTCCTATTACTAATAAGGGTTTCTCTTCTGTGGCTTACGCTTGTACCTGCTGACAATACATTTCTGTGCAACACATCTATTATATACCTATAATTCTCTGTTTACCATGGCAAACTACACAGTTTCTTCAAAACCACACAGATCCGAGAACTCTGATACACTTTCTCATCAGAACTGGTGGCTATTCCTGTCAAACAGTAATCAAGGCAGATTTCTTTAGACTTTTTCAACAACTCATTCTGACTACAGGGCACGCTGTCAAGGTTAGGGTGCCCATGTCAACTCTAACTCCATCCAGATAAAATGGTCTCCTCCAGAAAGATGGTCCCTCTCCTTGAATGTTGGGGAACTACATGCAGTTTGCTAATTCTCCTTGATTTCACAACTTTTGAACAGAACTAGGTGGTTATGGCTTAATCAGAAAATTGTGCCACACTATTCTACTTGAACAGAGGTACAAGATGTCAGTTGATTATGAAAGTTGCCGCAAGATTATAAAGTGAGTAAAGTGGAAAGTTTTTAAGGCATCAGTAGCTCACATTTATTTTATGGACAGACTGGTTGAGATTGGAATGACTTGTATCTGATGCAATATATACCATTCAGGAGGTCTTCCTTTAGATCAGTTAGGTTTGGGGTCCCCATCTAAATAAGATCACCCTTTCTTCCAGCTAATTCCCAGGCAAATCTTGGGAAAAAAAAAAAAAAACACAACACACACCAGCAAAGCTATAGGATTCAATACACCACCGTTTCCTTCTGTTATTACAAAGAAGAGGTACCATTGCCTAGTGACCACTGGGTCTACCTAACTGGTTGTGTAACATCCCAATGGGCCAAGAATTATAGCCTTACTTGTTTAACCCCTTGACGCCACAGTCAGTTTTGACCTTCCTGACAGAGCCCAATTTTATTTATTTTTTTAAACTGCCACGGTTCACTTTATGTGGGAATTACTTTAATTTACCTATCCATGTACTATAAAGATTGGTTTCTTATAAAATTGTGCTTTAAGTTAGTAAGAAATTTTGGCCCATACAATCAGTGTTCATTTGTGAAGATCAAAATGTGAAAATTGATACATTTGCCATTTTTGAAGTTCAAAAATTTCTGCGTGTAAGATCTCTATTCCACACAAATGTTTATAACTTGCAACTCACATATGTCTATTGTTGTTGATATTTTTTAAATGTCTATTTTGTTTATGACATTAGGGGGCTTAGAAATTTAGTAGTAATTTTATTTTTATTTTTTAAGGGATCAATCCAGTTCCGACATGACTGAGGAGCCTGTATGTTAGAGTCATTCATGTGTATATCTAAGAAACAACACCCCCTTAAAGTAATCAAAACAGTGTTTAGGAAGTCTTTTTATCCCATTAGGTGTTTCACAGAAATGAATGCAAAGTGGAGGTGAAAAATTTTCAAAGTTTCATTTTTTTGCAGATTATCCATTATTCACTGGAACACGGTAGATGTGATCGAGGAAATGCAAATCAACATTGATTCCCCCAATTCTGCAGTTTTTAGAGATAGCCCATATGTGGCCTTAATGCGCTATTTGGCTCTACACAAGTCAGAAAGGAGCGCATCTACTTCTTTGAGTTCTTTACATTCCTTTTCTTTAGATGCCATTACAAGCTTGAGGACACTCTAATGTGACAAAACTTAACACCCATAAAAAGATCCAATATTGTAAAATACACCACTTAATGAATATATCCAGGGGTGTAGTGAGTATATTAAAACCACAGGTGTTTCACTTTTTTTGTGTGTAAGGCTGTAAAAATGAGAAGAAAAAAAAAATTTCCAACAATCTGCAAAGTCAGCTGTAAATGCTTCATTTTCACAAGGACTCCTGGGAAAAAAAAAAAGCGCACACCAAGATTTGTTACTCAATTTTCTGCATATCAATATTTTTATATATTGTGGAAGGTGGCAAAGAGTGTTCCCCTGTTTCTGCCACTGGGCGGAGTGTCCTGGTGAGGCTGCCCCCAAGAGCCGGGGGCTTGGTGGGGGGGAGCCAATTGTTATCTGTCAGAAAACATGGGGTTGTGAAAGCTGTATTAGCGGGCCGATATCAGCCTTTAAAGGATTGGTTCCCGGGAACGCTGCAGGGGTGGGTGGGGTGGGTGGTTTTCCCCGCGCCCCGGGTTCTCCATGTTCCATGTAGGGTTTTGGGCCAGTCCTGGGATGGCTATAAAAAGCCCGTCTCTTCAAGCGATCGGTGGCGTGGTCTGCTACCTGGAGTTTGGTGTGGCAGCAGAGCTGAGGAGAGGCTCTGCCCCCAGAGGTTGAGGGACCCGAAAGGGGTCAGTGAGGATACTGTTTTTTGTGGTCTGGGGGTAGACCCCAAAGCCATGTAGGTGGGTTTTTAATCTGAATGTTTATTTAGTGGTAGCACCCGAGGAGTTTTTATGTTTTTTTGTTGGGGGTGAGGCCATTTTTAAAAAGAAGCTGGTGTCAGCGTCCCAAATACTTTAAAAAAGCGGCGTTTCCCGGAGCTGTATTAATCCCCGGGCCCCGATCCAGATGGGGGCACGAACGAGTGCGAGCCCTACTTTGGTGAAGGATGCGGGCAAAATTGGCCGGGCCTGAATTTTAAAGCAGTGCGCTAAGAGGACACCTAATCAGAGACTGTAAAATTGGGGAGTTGAAGAGATATTCCCTGTGTGGAATTTTTTTTTTTTTTGCCAGGGAGCAACTTATTCAGGTCTAAAGCAGGCAAACTCCCGATGGTAAACGATGGGAAAACAGAAGCCAGTACCTTGTGCTCTATGGTTTCACATATGAGGCCCCACGGGGGGACTAACAAGCTGTTGGCTACAGGTGGCTATATGACAGACTGTGGGGCAAGGGACTGCAGAAAAACCCAAACCCGAGAATCCCAATGGCTGTGTGCAAAGCCCTGGAAAGGGCTGCTGGGGGAAAATATAGTTGGGGTTCCTTGCCGACTTTGAGCGGAATGCCGACTTTGGGCGGATGTTCTGGCACCCTATCCGACCGGCAAGCCCCAGAGGGTGTACTGCGACATGACCCTGCAGGACACTAGAGACTATCCCAAACTAAAAGAGCAGATTCTGGCATGTACGGGGTTAACCAGAACTATCTGCGTGCAGGAGGATGCAGAACCAACACGGTGGAAGTCTGTTGCCGAGGGCAACCACCCTGACTACTATAAGGAGAGGAAAGGTCCAGCTTCTAAAAGACTGTGTAATCCTTACCAGCAGGGGTTAACTTCAAAACAAGTGGAGCTGCAGGGAAAGATGGAGGGCAGTTTCCAAGGGAACCCTTTAGTCAGGGGCCTGCTTCCCATTCAGCGAGGGGCCGTGTTGGAGGTTGCCATAGAGCAGCAGAATTGCTCCTGAGCCCTCTCAGGAGTAGGCCAGAGAGGTTGCAGCCCAAACTCTGGAGTTTTAGGGTTTGGAGCCCCACCCATGGTGTGGGGACAGTCAGCAGGAGAGGGCCAGACTGCACCCCCACCGCTACCTGGTAAGACCGTTCCACTTATTTATTTACATGGGGTTTTGGACGGGCAGCCAAGTCCGGATGTGTTTGGTTGCCAGAGGTGAAAAATGAAGGTGGGACCAATGGCCGGCCGTGAGAAAAGTCCTGAGGGTGGTGAGACTGTGAAAAGTGGACTTGTAAAAATCTGAGGACTTGTGTTCAGGCATATGGCAATATTGTCCATTGGAAATGTCATTTAGATAAATTGCCTGTACTAAAAGCTTGGTTCCCCTACCTGGCAGAGGGAAGTGTAGCGGGTCACGTCGGCTCCGTTACTGCTCCCTGTGTGAACAAGGGTAAGGTGCTGTAGCAGAGGCAGCTAGGTTGCCCCCTGGAAGTCATGGTGTCAGGGGTATGTGTGCAGAGCTGCAGGTGTGAATTGCTTCTGCAGAATACCAGCTCCCGCTGTAGAGCGACAAGCCAAGTGTGTGTCCGGAGTGGAGCAATATGGAGACATGGGGTTAAAAACCCAAGACTCAGAGGAGCTAATGTGGTTGCCCTGCAAAAAGATGTCCTTTGCTTTCCTGCCATAAAAAACGTAGTGTGTGTGCCCTGAAGCATGTGTAAAATGTTGGGTCCCGTGGTGATTGTGTCTGCCAGTGTCCCGCGATGTGTGTACCTGATTTAGCGCAAGCGCGGTAAAACGGGCCCAGGGGTTTATGGCCCCCCAG